>JALGXP010001097.1:0-16951 GCA_023333625.1 Bothriochloa decipiens
TCCCCCTCCGCTGTCCCGCGCCGCCGCCAAGGCCCCTCTGCGTCCCCGCGGCCCCAATCCGAGCGCCACTGCCCACAGCGGGCCGCCCCACCGCCGCCACCGCGATGGGCCATGCCTGCCTCCACGAGCAAGAGGAAGAGGAGGGAGGAAGAAGGAAGAAGAAGGGGAGGAGCAAGAAGAAGAATATGAAGGAAGAAGAAGAAGGAAGAGAAGGGAGGAAGGAGGAGGAAGAAAAAGAAGGGGAGGAAGAAGAAGGAGGAGGAAGAAAAAGAAGGGGAGGAATAAGGAGGAGGAAGAAGAAGGAGATGGAGAAGGAGAAGAAGAAGGAGAAAGAGAAGGAGGATGAAGAAGAAGAAGAAGGAGAAGAAGGAGGAAAAAGGAGGAGAAGGGAGGAGGCGGAGAGGAGGGAGAAGGGAGGAAGATAAGGACCTTGGTCCGATGACCGTCCACGCCGTTCGTTAACGACGTTCATCCACGCCGTCGTTCCTGCCCGTCGCCGGACAAGAAGGTAAAGCCCCAGGTTGTCGGCCATTGTGCCATATGTGTCGTTGACACCCTTCATGCTGGGTTTGTGGATTTGTGGCCTTCGTGCCGTATATGTGCTGTCGGCCATCGAGCCAGCTTCTTTCTTTAGGTTTTGGAGACCTCCCCGTGCAGGGGAGGTTCTGCCGAAATATTGTACTCATAGTGTTGTTTTTCTTGTTTTGTAGAGCAGGTCTTGTCGGAGGGGACCCAGAGTAGCTCGGCGACGCCGATCATCTTCGTCGGTGCCACGGGTCTATCGGCACCGCGTCGCCTCGCCACTGCACCACCTCGCCACTGTCCCGCTTAGCCTGTCTCCACCGCCACCCTAGGTACAAATCACCTCTCTTTCTTACCCTAGGTCGCATAAGCCAGATAGGCATCTCCCGTCCAAGAGATACAGTCGGAGGTATGCAGGTCTTTGCATATCTGCGATCGTATCTGTTTGGATTGTCCACATTTTTTGGACAGCCCGCGGATGCATAGATGAGTTAGCTTCCATGTTCTCCTCCCGTCTGAGTTAGAGTTTCGGCAGCACCTCCCCGTTGTTCTCCGGATACACACTCTCCCTACGGGGATGTGTATTAGGAGAACAACAGGGAGATGCTACCAAAATTCTGACTCGGACGGGGGCAGAACAAGGAAGCTAACCCATCTACGCATCCACGGGTGAGATTAGGACCTATCCTTCACCTATTAGATTTTAGGAACGCCGTGTAGATGTAATTACTGGTTTATTACTGGCTTACGCATGTGTATGATAGAGGATGGATAACCATGAGTGGATGTACATGGGCTTTGCAAGTAAGAGCAATGAATGGATTAGGGGGACCAATTATTTCCTGGAGCAAGCATTTAGACCAGCTGCTCATGGGTTGATTTGGATGTTGTGCCTCTACAGCCAGTATAAGAACTCAAAAAGGAAAATACAGAAAGCAGTTTGGACCGATCTTTACAAGTACGGATTCATGGCAAACTATACCCGCTGGATCTTCCATGGTGAAGTCAACCATGTTAGAGAGGAGGAGTTGAGAGAACGCCTCGAGGAGTATGATGGAGATGTCGGGATGGCCGACATGGTGGTAGACTATAACGAGACACGTGGCAATGAAGTATTGGTGGAGGAGGATCCAGAGGAAACCGCAAAGGCGTTCTACGAAATGCTATCTTCGGCACAGAAGGCCCTTCACGAGAAGACAACAATGTCGCAATTGGATGCCATTGGACGCCTAATAGCATTGAAGTCACAGTTGAGCCTGAGTAGAGATGGCATCAATCACATGTTGGCAGTTTTTGGCACAATGCTTCCGGAGGGTCACATGCTGCTGAAAAACACGTATGAGTCATAGAAGCTCCTTCGTGCACTTAAGATGCTGTATGAGTCGATCCATGCTTGTCCTAATGGGTGCATCCTATTTAGGCGAGACCTTGAGGAAGCAACGCACTATGCAAAGTGCAAAGCCTCTAGGTATGTGGAGGCAGACGATAGTGATGGCAAGAAGAAACAGTCTAAGATCCCCAAGAAGGTCCTACGGTACCTTCCTGTTATACCGAGGTTTCAACGGATGTACATGACAGAGGAGTCCGCGAAACAAGTGACATGGCACAAGAATGGCAAAAGATACAGTGACAAGATGGTACACCCATCAGATGGTGATGCAAGAAAGTACTTCGATCACCAGCGTCAAGACAAAGCTCTGGACGCTCGGAATGTACGTGGAGCGATAGCAACAGATGGGTTCAACCCGTATGGAATGATGGCGGCCCCATGCACTTGTTGGTCCATGTTCGTGATCCCCCTCAATCTTTCCCTCGGCGTCATGTTTGAATCCAAGAATGTGTTCTTGTCACTGATAATACCTGAACACCCAGACAACAATATGGGTGTGTTCATGCAGCCACTGTGGGATGAATTGCAACATGCTTGGAAAAAGGGGTACTGACATATGACCGAGTTACAAAGAAGAACATCGCAATGCATGTGTAGTATCAGTATTCAATGCATGACTTCTTGGCGTATGGCATATTCAGTGGGTGCTGTGTTCATAGGAAGTTTCCTTTCCCAGTATGCAAGGCATATGTGATGTTTACCTGGCTGAAGAAGGGTGGCAAGTTCTCTTCGTTTGACAAACATTGTCAATTCCTAGATGACGACCATGAGTTCAGACGAGACATCAAGCACTTCACGAAAGGTGTTCAATTCACTAACCCCATTCCTCAGATTATTAGCAGTGAACTTGTCCTTGCCTAGTTACAGGCTCTCAAAATTGATGAAGACAATGGTGGTTTTAAGAAGTATGGTATGGAACACATGTGGACCCATATTTCGGGCTTGACTAGGCTCCCCTACTTCAAGGACCTTCTTTTTCCACACAAAATCGATGTAATACACACAGAAAAGAATGTCATCAAGGCACTTTGGGGTACACTCATGACCATAAAGGAGAAGTCAAAGGACAACTCTAAGGCTAGACTGGACGTGGAGGAGATCTGTGATAGACCAAAGCTAGTGATGAAGACACCCCTACAAGACAAGAATTGGAAAAGGGGCCTGACTGATTACATCCTTGTTGGGGGTCAACTTTGACATACAAACATCCTTTCCAAACTTTGGAAGTGAACATTTTATCATAAACACTTGAGATACTAACACAAACAGCGAAGATAGCAAAAGCACTTCATTGCATGTATCTTCAGCTTCGCTTATGTATTTTTACATGCTTCAAGTTGACTGGTGAAGGTGACTTCGCCATAAATTGGACGCCCAGCGAAGGTGATGTGCACACTTCGCTACGGCTATCAAACTTTGCACATACGATTTCACATGTTTCAGGCTACACGATGAAGGTAACTTTGCCAGACTTTTGACAACCAGCGAAGCTGACATAGATGCTTCACATGAAGAATCCATGAGGTCTTTAGCTAAGTCAAGAAATCATCATCAAGTCCAAAGTCGCTTAAGAAGATAAAAGGAGAAGGGGTGAAGTCTGTTTCACCACTTCGCTGATGTCCTTTCTAGCTAAATGTATAGGAATTTCCGTAGCAAGTTTTGTAAGATTTCTTGAATGGTGAAGCCAAGGGGGTCTATAAATACCCCCTAGGATGTATGTTTCAAGGACAGAATGGAATATAATCACAACTAAGTGTTGTTTTCATCTTGTATGTATGTAAAAATCATAACCCAACAATCCTAAAAAGGGACGATAGGAAGGAAGTACTACAGTGGATCAAGACATTAGATTTCCCTGATGGGTATGCAGCGAATCTAAGTAGGGGAGTGAACCCTAAGACTATGAAAGTCTTAGGGATGAAGAGTCATGACTTCCACATATGGATTGAGCGGTTCCTTCCTGCGATGATCTGTGGATACCTCCCCGAGCCAGTGTGATGCGTTCTGGCAGAGTTGAGCTATTTCTTCCACCAGCTTTTTGCCAGGGAGTTATCTCGGGAAGTGGTTTGTGACCTGGAGCATGTTGCACCTCTGTTGATCTGTAAGTTGGAGATGATCTTTCTACCCGGCTTCTTCCTACCGATGCAGCATCTGATTTTGCACCTACCGCATGAGGCGCTGCTGGGGGGTCCCGTGCAGGCCCATTGGTGCTATCTAATTGAGAGGTGTCTAAAGATTCTTCAAAAAAAGTGTAGAAATAAAGCCAAAATTGAGGCTTCCGTGGCAGAGGCATTCGGAGAGGAGGTGGTGTCGAACTTCACAACGGCGTATTATATTGAGAACCTTCCTAACATGAAGCCACCCCCTTGTTACAACGACAACGAGAGTTCATTGACCCTGAGCCTTTTCAAAGGGCAACTCAGAAGGGGAAGCACAGGTACCCTCAAGAACTTGCAACAACATGAGTTTTGCACTATCACGCTCCATGTGTTGTTGAACCTTGAAGAAGTGGCTTTTATCGAATGTAAGTTCTCAATGAGCTAGTTACATACGCACTCAATATCCTCCACCTATCGGTTCGGCCCCCTTTGTCCCATTGTTTTTTAGGGAGTTTGTTAAGGAACAATAGACAGGGAATAGGGCTCCTACCGACCAAGAAGAAGACAATCTTCTCAAAAATGCCGTGCCCGATTTTATTTCCTGGTTCTGTACAAAGGTACCATCCAACTTACCTTGTTCCAACTTTGAGATTCCACTTTGCTCCTAGGAGTGAGTAATGTAACGATCTAACTGGCCTCACCTTGCAGGCACACACGGATAGGGCAATGAGTGGTGAATTGAAACAGGTTGCACAGGGCTTCACCCGTAGGGTCAAGACATTCACCGTTTATGATGTAAATGGCTATTGCTTTTGCACAAGAAGCTACAAGGAGAGTCGGCCTACCCGATAGACCATGTGCACAGCAGTTCATACGCCCAACAACGACAATTGCGACTATTATGGCATAATCGAAGAAATATACGAGCTCCACTTTGAGGGCCCCATAGATCTTAAACCAGTGCTATTCAAATGCCATTGGTTCGATCCTAATGACACTAGAAGAGCTGATGACATTGCGCAAGTCAATATTCGATAGGATTCCATATATACTGGAGAAGATGTCTATATTGTGGCTCAACAGGCCACGCAATTTTATTATCTCACATGGGCGTGCCAAAAAGATGAGAGACTTAAGGGTTGGTACCTTGTGCAATTGGTATCGCTACGTGGTAATGCACTCCTATCCCAAATGATAATGATTACAACTTTGACCCAAAGGCAGATATCGGAGAGTTCTATCAACCCGAGGGGCTAGAAGCGCATTTGTCGATAGACTTCCATTCACTGTTGGACATGGAAGTAGACAACGACATTGACGAGGATGAGGGTGAAGTGGTGCAAGATCCTAAGGACATAATGATGCTTGAGTGATGGAGGGCTCGGCGTGATAGAGTTGTTGAGGACGATGCAAGTGGTGAGGCCAGTAGAGATGATGAGGACTTAGGTTTTGACAATATTGATAATGATGATGACATTAGTGATAGTGATGACGTGGAGCCAACCACTGCCGTTTTTGGAGATAATTTCTAACTCATGTAATACCATATTGTTCTTATTATTACTTTCTAATTATATTTTATTCATTTTGCATCTCTTTACAAGTTCTTATTGATTATTTATGCTAATTAGTTTAATCTTTGTCATTGCAGGCACGTAGACAAAATGCTGGGGGAAAGTAGATGATCGCGATGAATAAGGGTCAACTCAGTCTGCCTAAGGACCGGCCCCGGGGAGGAGGTAGAGGAGCCGCCATTAGTGGAGTCATCGGCAAGGCCCCGCGGACGTCGCACGTCGATGAGGCAGCTGTTTCACACGGACGACGACAAGGAGGAAAGGGGCTAGCAGGATTGGGACGAGGACGACAGGGGCGAGGCGACCCCAAGGGAGACAGCTTCCTCAGGTTTGTACAAGGTCTACCAGCGTGGGATCACGCACCTCCCTAAAGCGCCACTCGTGCCAGACCAGCATCTGGTGATTCAACCCAACAGTGACACGTAAGTAACCATTCATGTTTTCATGACTTATTCATATGACATGTTTAAAATTAAACTTTAGACTAACACTTTTTCTTAATGGCTCGTGTAGTAACTAGAAGCTCGTGCGGGGGGTCAAGCCACGCCATCCTAATGGCATGCTAGGCCTCCTGATTAAGAAGCACTACCCTGGCCTTATCACCCTTGACGTGACCACAACGCTACCCTGGCACTGGTGGGACTTCTTCAACGTCAAGGATACAAACGATGTCCCTATTGGGACCAAAATCAAGAGGGAGTTCTGGGTGAGTATTCATCGCACCGCTTTGTCATGTGGGACGTTCTTGAAATAATGAAATGATACATGATATCTGTATGCTGGAGTGGTTCATGTGTGAGCCGGGGAAAGACGTTGAGGCGTCGCTAGTGTAGGACAAGGTCGCCATGGAGCGGCTCAAGGAAATGTACTACGAGGTGCACCTCCAGGTCCTTATCACCTACTACGCCGACGTGCGTTGCCAGTAGTTAAAGAAGACGAAAGCTAGGGACATGCTCCTGTGGCCCGACACCGGTCTCCCCAAGGAGATCTACCTCTAGGTAAGTAGGAAACATTAATTCTGATTCCTTCCATGAAAAATAAGTAGAAAACATTAATTCTGATTCATCTTCTGACATATCAAATGCACGTTGTCATGGAGTTTCCTGCTGATTGGTGCAAAATGCACATGGACTGCTGGGAGGCCATTTTGGACGACTCGAGAAAGCCGATGTCGTATGAGGAGCGCAGAAGAAGATGGGGATATGCCAAGGTGAGGACAGGGCTGGCACACCACCAAGGGAGCTGCTCCCTCGGAGGGTTCATGGACGCATGGGTACGCTTCTATTAATTTATTTATTTATTTATTCATTCATTCTCATTATGTGTAATCATCCTTATGTTTTTCTCGCAGTCCTAGTCGCATGATGGGCAGGTGATCAACGAGTACACCGGCTACGCCCTGTCTCACAAGGGCAAAGCGATAGATCCGGACAACGTCTACAACTGGCAGATGGGGCCATCGCGTACACCAACCCAAACACCTACGAGAAGATGGTCCAGTACACCGAGGTAGCTCACCAGCGCCATGGTGAGAGCTATGATCCTACCACTCAGCCCCTGGATACAGACGTCCTGATGAGGACGGGAGGAGGGAAGCAACACGGCCGGTACTTTATTGCCCACAGCACAATCGACCCGGCCACCGTTTCCACCCTTTGGCAGTTTTGTCGATTAGGCAGCATGACCTCCAACCACATCCCCATACGACCTTGGTAGCTGAGCTCCATGCAGATGTTGGTGGCGGTTCAGGTAACTATAGTTTAATTCGTGGTTCATTTGTTTTACATATGTACCAACTCTTTTGCATTATTTAAACATCGCGGGTGTAATATTGTAGTCTGAGCTGGCCGAGTTACGGGCTACGTAAGAGGCCGCACAGGAGGAACGTCGGCAGGAGATGGTGGCCCAGCTGGTGGCCTAATAGGAGGCCCATCGGCGAGAGATGGCGCACCAGATGGAGGCTATCTAGCAGCACTCACAGCGTCAGATGCAGGATATTGCCAGCTACTTTCAGAGAATTCAAATCCCTGGTGTTTTCCTGCCTGAATTGCCTGCCTTGATGTTCGCTCCACCCCCTCTTCTTGGCCCTTTAGGGACTCCGGTGAGTATATATGTTTCTCTATTGTTTTGGCTTATGAGACCATCCCGTAGGAACTAATGAGATTGCTTCTCCTTTGTGCAGGCACAGTCGGCGGGTTCGAACCCGACTCCTCCAGCTGGCCCTTTGCCAAGCCATGAGTGGCCGTTTAGTGCTCCTCCTCCGCCTTCGTAGCACGGGTGGTCTCCATGCTCAGGTGGCGCAATTCCTCAGCCTCAGCAGGACGCGTGGATAGGTGGCGCTCCTGAGCCTCAGCAGCAGCTCAGGGCCTGGACGTACTCCTCGGCGCGGCTGCATGCCTCAGCGCCGGGGTGGCAAGGTGGGGGCTCTGCACACCCGTGGCCATTGGGGAGATGGGTCGTCATAGGTACCTCTTGTTTAGCTTGTGATGGACTTGCTGACGGACTTTGTGATGGATGTTGGACATAATGAACATGTTATGTATGTTGGACTTGGATGTGGATGGACTTGGACACGATGGATTTGTTGGATGTGTGATATATATGTGGACTTGTGTTTTTATATATATATGTGTGTATGTGTGTGTGATTTGCTATATATGGAAAAAAAAGAAAAAAAATTTTCAGCTTTGCCGACGGCCATGGCAGTCGGCAAAGCTGGGCACCGAGCTGCACACGCACCAGCTTTGACGACTGCCGATGCTGGCAGTTGGCAAAGGCGGTTTTTTTTAAAAAATATATATAAAACCTCTTTGCCGACTACCGGCTCAGGCAGTCGGCAGACTTTTTGAAAAACAATAAAAAATCTTTGCCGACTGCCATGTCAGCAGTCGGCAAAGAAGCCGCCAGACTGCCATGTTAGCACTCGGCCGCTTCCTTTGTCGACTTCGGGTTTGGCAGTTGGCAAAGTCTTTGCCGACTGCCGTCATGTGGCAGTCGGCAAAGACTGCCTTTGCTGCCAGATTCTTTGCCGATTTGCCTTTGCGGACTGCCACGTGGAAAGCAGTTGGCAAAGACTTTGCCGACTGCATTCCGGCCTTTGCTGACTGCTTTTGGCAGTCGGCAAAGCCGGTGGATCCGGTATTGTATCAGTGTGGTTTGTCCACTTTGCCCTTGGTTGACATGAGTGTACTTCATTGATGAGTCATACAAACAAATAATAAAGTTTCAATAGCTTACAAGATAATCCAAAATAATAATTCCTAGATAATCTGAATAATCCATCAAAGCATATTATCCGACATACAAGTCCAAACAAATAATACGAGATACAAAGTCCATAGTTTCAGAAATGATTAGTTAATTCCAAGATAATGCCATGGATGTAGCAAAATTATCACGAAATTAAAAAGGCTTGGAGGATGCAGGTGCCCTTCTTCTTCTTCTCCTCTAGGGACATGGTGGGGGATGGAGTCCGACAGTGGACAGGAGAGGCAGGGGGAGGGGGGCATCACCTCCCAGCATGGTCGTGGCCGGTTATAGGGCTGGCGGCACGTTGCCCAGCCACGTGCTTTGTATAGTCGCGATGACAGAAGGGCGCGAGTTGAGGAAGTTGCGTTGGGGGAAGGGGGGGGGGGGGCGGGAAAGGGGGGGGGGGGGCCGGAGAATAGAAGAATCACGGTTCAGTTGTGTAATCAATTGCAACTGCAGGTAATTTCATGCAAACTCCATGTTCTGGTCTATTCTAGCCTGAAGTTTGGTCCCGAAACAATGCTAAACACGACCTTAGTTTTAAATTCTTTTGAGAATTATGGCTGAGCTGCAGTTACAATTATTTGATTTCATTTTCGAGATTAGCTTGCCTGGTAATCAAGGACGATCTCTCTTCCTCCAATACACTTCCCTATAGAATGATTTAAATTTAATGAAGAGTATTAATATTATTTTTGAACATGAATATTGATTATTTTAACAAAGTACACTATTTATTTGCATGTAAAAAATAAACATATCAAAGTTGTTCGTTTTATCATTCACCATATGACAAAAAAAATCAAACAGAGACAGTTTTTAAGTAAGATGAGGGTGTGAAGAGAATACAAACTAGTAGGAATATCTAATATCGCAATGTAATAACTACCTTCCTCCGATGCCTTGTAACTGAACGCAGACCATTTGCTTCGGCAGCTAGACTCCCAAAGGTAGGGTAGATACCACTCGAACAAATTAACCTTATAAATTTGCCGTGTGAGATTGGGGTTTACCTCATCGGACTCGGCGGCTTTAAAGCCACGGGGAAGGCGGGATTACCTAGCACCGCCCCCCCGCCCCGGCCGGCCCCCCTGATGGCGGCGTTGACGAGAGGTCCCGCCACTAGGTACCAGGGCCAGTGACAGCGCGGGGACCTTGGTGGCATCGACCTTGACGGCAAGCTAGGAGAGGCTCTGCCTATAGGTTGTAAAATATGGGGCTCTACATAGCCACGGCAGGCGCCACCGCTACTCTTCCTGGAGATCTGACAAGGCGAGGCTAGGGTTTGGGGCCTTTGGTGGGTGGTGGTGAAGAGGTCAGATGTGTGAGGAGAGATGAGGGCGTCAGGGAAGGTGAGCTCACGGCCAACGGTTGGGACAATGGTAGCCGCGGCGGTGGCCAAATGCGAGCAGCTCTGCTGGGCGGGATGCATGTGTGAGATGTGTGTGTTAGATGGGTGTGCGGTGCAGTATCCTATGGTGGGTAATGGTTGGGGTTAGTGTGTGTTAGACCCTGGCTCGTGTGTCACAAAATTCAATGCATACCAATGGCGGCTGATGGGTCACAAAATTCAGTGCGTACGTATGGGCTGGGCTGAGCGCGCAAGAAATGTAATCGTACTATAGCGGCCGATTGTTGGACCCTAAGATTTATTATAGCAACCAATGGTCTTCATGTTTTGTAAAGTGACCGGCAATAACTATCGACTAAGCGCATTTAAGCTATCAGATGGTAAAGCTGGATGAAGACAAAGGGTTTATACAGGTTCGGGCTGAACATCCCTATGTCTAGTCCGGGCAATGTGTATTGCCCACTTTCTTTGGTGGAGCTTGTAAAAGGGGGTTTACAAACTAAGGTGAGAGAGGGCTCTCTAAGGAAGAATCCATTTCCCTTTATAGAAGAAAGAGATGAATCAACAAAAGAAATAGAAGTTTTTCTACTGTTGAGCTGAAGTCAAAATCTTGCCTCTCCGTCCCAGGCCCTCCCCCTTTTATAGTTCAAGGGGGAGTGCCTTGGGTTATACGGTTGAGAGGCGTCTGAGGGTTTCCATCCTCGGTAAAACAAAGACAAAACAACCTAGTCTATGACCTAAGGCTTCGAGAGTCATCCTCATGGGTCACAGGCTATGCCTCGTTTCCTTGATCGCCAAGGGAACGCGTCTGGCCCCCTACCTTGCTCGTTGATGGAGGTACATCTGTTCTACCATATCATTAGGAAGATGCCCTCGGCCACCGCGCCACTCCATTCGGTGCAGCTTTTGGTATGAGCTATATGACATCGATTGGCTCCGTATATGGTATAGCCATTAAGGCGTCGATTGATATGCTTTTTCCATCCAAGGGCATCCCGTAAGGATCCTGGTGTATCCTCGGGATGGCCCTGGCTCGTTCTTTTCTGCCATCCCCTGCGGGAGCCTGCAGTACGATGGATCCATGTATCGAGGCATGTTGGAGCCTTCGGTCCCCTCTTCGCCATGGGAGTCATGGTTCACTCGATGATGGCTTCGTCCGAGCCATTGGCCGAACTGCGTCATGGTTCTAGCGGGAAGAGTGTTCATGCGTCCCTATGGTCCCTTTTCCCCCATCGAAAGCCAAGGGTAAAGGCTGGTGTTCCCCTTAGGGCCCGTCCCTCGATGGGTCGGTCGTCTTGGGGCCCATCCCATCCTTTCCCTTTAGAGTCCCTGAGGATCGCTCTGCTGTCATTGGGGTTATTGGTGTTGAAGTCCATAAAGGAGGTCGAACCAGGGCGGATCCATGAAGGGTGCTGCCCGGGCTGCAGCCACCCTAGGAGCCTTAATTCATGTATAAATTGCTGTCTATTTGCCTCTAAATCACCATGATTTTCTGAACTTAGCCCTAATATACACTATTTAGCCCCCTAAGGATCTTATTCTAGATCCACCCTTGAGGTTGAAAACATTGGATCGCGACAGACGTTTGAGGCAACTAACGAAAAATATGCAGCTACCGATGTTCCGTTGGTAGGAGTAAAAATAGCGTACGATGACTATTACAAAGTTATAGCATCTAAATGTTAGACGCTAATACTACATTCACTAGTACAAAAACTTATATCAGAAATGATGAAATTGTGTCTTCAGCCACGTCTAATCTGGCCGACACTATGCGGGCGACTGTAAAGATAGGGTAGCTGCAGCTTTGGTCAGAGCCCCAAGGCGACCATGCCGTAGCAACGTTGCTTGGCTTTGCGTCATGCCGTGTCAACGCTGCTCGACCACGACGTGTGCTCCCCCTCTTAGAGACGAATGAGAGATCAGAGATGAGAACCATATGCAGCCGAAGAAGAAAGAGAGATGAGAGAATGAGGACGAGTGTGCAGATGATAAGTGAGATGGGAGGTGCCGTGCACAGCTTGAAGATATGGTCATGCACTCGCCCCAAAGCAGATAGATAGGTAGATTGAGCAGGGAGCCAGGAATCCAAAGTCTGAAAATTTGTAACCCAAGTGTGCGTACTTTTAGGAGAGACAGGCAGACAGGAAATCCAAAGCTAAAATTTCATACTGCATGCTTGCGTAGTTATTTTTAGAGTCAGTGCTCTTAAAAGATCCGTCTCTGAAAATCAATTTTCGGAGAAGGCTCTCATAAGGCAACTGCCTCTGAAAATCAATCTTTTTCAAAGGCGGATGTCTTATGAGAGCCGCCTCTCAAAATCAATTTTCAGAGACGATTGTCTTAAAAAGAATTGCCTCTAAAAATTGATTTCTACCGACGGTTGTATATCTAGTGTGCTATGTCAGACACCTCAATTGGAAATGGGTGACGTACTGATGTAATTTTGTGTATTAGTGGTTTTGGGACCGTTTTCTAACATTATAAATTGGCTTCGGTATAGTGGGAGTGGATGCGTCTATTGACGAGCTATCATTGAGGCCTGGACGCTTGTCAGGCTCGACGGTGGAGGCAGGACCCGTCATTAACGTACGTGGGGGCATCCTCCTCCAACGTGCATGAGGGCATCCTTTTTTTTAAACCATGAGGGCATCCTTAATGCTTGACTTCATTGTCAAGTTTGTCGACTCCTGCGAGATTCGAGGTGGTTTTGTGGCCTGACAGCGTGGTTTGGACGCTGGCACACAAAGGATTGCAAATGTAAGATCTGCAGATTTTATTTGAACACAAGTATTGACGCGTTTAATACGTACACATACTCACCCCTCACTACTACCATAATGAACTTCCACCGCGGACAGTTTGGTTTCCCGCAGGGGGCATTTGCGTCCACCACGATTGGAAGGACACGGTAAATCGTGGCACTATCGTGACGGGCGCTAGTTCCCGCTGTGGTAAATTAATTTACAGCCGCGGACGATATAAGGTGCCCACTGCGGTAAACAATTTCAGAAATTCTTTTTTTTTTAAAAAAAGGCCCTCTGAGCCCGGTAGCGCACCGAGCCCAGTAGCCCACGCCGACGCCATGCCGCTGGTTCTTTGGATCCGCTGGCCCCGCCATCGTGGCTGCCTAGATCCAACGTAGAGCCCTGGAACCGGACTGCCTCGCCCTTCTGCGCTGCTCCACCAAGCCGCGTCATCGTCAGTGCAGATCTGAGAGAGAAGGAGAGGTGAGGGGTAGCTTTGGATGTGGGAGAGGAAGACGAGAAAAGCATACCTGATGAGAGAAGGAGGGCCCGCCGCCAATGCAAGCAGTAGCACGTCGTGGTCGATCTGCACCATGTCATGCCTCCGGTAGGAGCTGTCGCCTGTGTGCCACCAGGAGGAGCTGGACCTGCCCCATGCATCGCTTGGGAAGCCAGTTGGACACGCCGATGCCACCTCGTGGATTCTGCCATTGGGAGGCAAATCCGACCGTCTCCTTGCGGGTCCAGCCGTCGGGAGGCAGACCTGGTCACCTCCTCATGTATCCCGCCATCAGGAGGCACATCCAGCCGCCGCATCACGGATCCCACAGTCAGGAGGCAGATCCGATCCGCCCATGCTTGGATCTGACACCAGAGACCATGCTTGTTTGGATCTGCGCTGGAGGCCGCCCTTCCTTGGATCCGCTGTAGCAGCCACCACGCCGACCATGACCACGCGTGGGGCGCCGCCGGCGCCATACGCTCACCTAGGGCCCAGGGCCGGCGTTGCTGCGAGTGTCGTCATTGCTGAGAGTGTGGGCCAGAGCCATGGGAGCCACGCACGAGAGTGCCATGCTGAGCCGCCATGTCGTAGTGAGAGAGAATAAGAGAGGGAGAGAGTGAGAGCGTGGGAGGAGATGACCGGAGGGCGTGTCAGAGGAAGAGAGAAGGAGGGCTACTAGGGAGGCTGTGCGTGCGTGCGTTTGGTGGTAGGTGGAGGCAGAAAGGAGAAGGGAAAGTGTGAGTCCAGCTATTTATACATGAGGAGGGCTATTGGGCCTCGTCTGGGCCTTTTTGGCCTAGGCCTTTCTCATGATGGGCTTTTTTAGGTTGCCCGCTACGGTGAATCGATTTACCGTGCCGGGCTTTCTAAGACGTCCGCTGCGGAAAATAAGTATTTTTCATAGCGGACATCTTAAAAAGCCTATTGCGGTAAACCGATTTACCGTGACGGGCAAAAATGCCCACTATGGTAAATAAAAAAATGTCTACTGCGGTAAATCATGGGATTTACCATAACGGGAAAAAAATAGCCCACCACATAGTCCAAATGTGCAACGCTCCGGTAATTTAATTTTGACGTAGTGCCTATGTGTCCCTTTGTCATAGCTTCTGCAATGGCGTGTGGATTCCTAACTGGGCTCAGCAATGGGCTCCAGGACAGCAGGTGGGCTCATAGTATGCTTGGCCAGGAGCCTCTGCTCCAAAGCTCTTGGTGTATTGTTTTTCCTTCAATTTCTTTTTTTTTGACACTTTTCCTCCAATATCTAGAGGTGGGATGGGTGTGAACCCCGCCTCTGTTATTTACGATTGACAGAGGAATTATGGCAGGGGTAGGCACTGACACTGCCTCTGTATAGCCCTTAGAAAATGGAACACATAACACGGTCACAGGGCACGGATAATCCCAAAGCATCCTATGACTATACCTATACGAAGTTTATAGTGTGTCCATGCACGTTATGCATATCAATTCCACGATGACATAAGTTAACACAAGACGTGGCAGTTGGCTAAATCAACGACCCACAAGTCATTCCATTGACTGTATAGTAGGTTGTTTGTGTAATTGCAATATACAAGCATTTTTTGCAAGTAACAAAAAAAAATTATAGCCAATCTTGTGCTTGCTCCACCGAGCAAGCAGAGTTCTTTGGCACCCTCTCACGACGACGTGGCCACAACGATCTTGGGAACCTCAACAGGGAACTTGCTGATCTCCTCCACCCATGGGTTCCCTACGGCCTTCTCCTTCGCGGGATCAATGCTGCGCAGCGCCAGCCACACAGCGCTGTTGCATTTGAACCCAGCGCCGAAGCCGATCTGCCACGCACGGTGGCCACGCCGCACCAGTCCCTTGGCCTCCGTGTAGGCGAGCTCGTACCAGACCGAGCTGCTAGAGGTGTTCCCCCACCGGTAGAGCGTCATCCGCGATGGCTCCATGTGGCAGGCGCTGAGGTCCAGGCTCTTCTCGACGGTATCAAGTACAGCTCTCCCGCCGGGGTGGATGCAGAAGTGCTCGAACGCCATCTTGAAGTCTGGGGTGTAGGGCCGGATCCGCCGGTCGCCCAACACCTTGCGCGCCACGAGCGAGGCCAGGAACAGGATCTGTTCCGACATGGGCAGCACCAGCGGACCTAGCGCCGTGATGTTGCTCTTGAGCGCCTCCCCGGCCATGGCCCTGAGGTCCTTGGAGAGCACGGTGCCGAGGCGCCCCGTCTCGTCCTCCTCCTAGTACACGGACCGGTATGCTAGGTTGTCGGTGCCAGAGTGTGTCCGCACCGTGTGCAGCAGCTGGTACTTGGCCCGACACCGGTCCGCGCCGCGGTTGGTCAGGAGCACCGCAGCGCCTCCCATACGGAAGATGCAGTTGGTCATGAGCATCGAGCGGTTGTTGCCAGTGTACGCGTGGAGGCTGATGTTCTCCATGCTCACCACCAGCGCGTAAGTGTTCCGGTGCAACTGCATCCGGCCAGCAACACATCGTCGTTGATAGGGCAAAAATCACGAGAGGTATTTACTAGACTGTTCTGTCAGGCTTTAATTTCGTCATGAAAATATATGGATCCGATGGCACCGCAGAGGCAAAATATATAAAATCCGTTACCTGGAGCAGGTGCTTGGCGAGGTCGATGGCGATGACTCCGGCGCTGCAGCCCATACCACCGAGATTATAGCTGGCCACGCCCTCGCGGAGGTTGTAGTGGTTGACGATAGTTGCAGCCAGCGACGGCGCCGGGGTGAACATGCCGCAGTTAACGATGACGATCCCGATGTCCCTGGCCTGGACGCCGGTCTGGGAGAGCACCATGTCGACTGCGCCCAGCATAATGGCCTCGGCCTCGGCGTGGGCCTCCGCAATGGACAGGTTGGGCGGTGTGCTGAGGAGGGCCCTGGGCAAGTAGGTCCCTTGCCCCAGCCCTGACCGCTCCAGGATCTTGTGCTGGAACGCTAGGCTCTCGTCGGTAAACACCCTGGCCGCGGTCGCCTGCCGCATGAACGTCTCCTGGGTCGCCACGTGCTCCGGCCCCGGCTTGTAGCACGCGAAGTCGAGAAGGTACACAATCTGCTGCCGGTGCCGCCGTATAAGGTATACCGTGCTGAGCACCACGGCCAGGACCATGACGGCCATGGAGATGGGCGGATTGTCCATGAGAATGGACAGGACGGCAGCGGCATGGTCAGCGGCGCTGTGGCGGGAGAGACCGAGCACGAGTATGGCTGCGACGGTAGCCAGGAATATGTGGCGCGCGTAGGAGATGGCCGTATGGTACCACAGCTGGAGGCTATATGTCCCGTGGCGGGTGTTCTGGATTGTGCCGCTGTCGTCGGTGATGGTCCTAGTGGTGTCCGGCTGTCTGCTCATTGTGGATGCGAAGGCTGCGAGGTGTGTCGACAAGGTACGCTTAGCCCTGGATTCGTTGAAAAGAATCGACCGATCGAGTGTCGGGATAGAGTTCCGGTGACCAGGGAGCACAAGTGTGGTGGTGTGTGTGTGTGTCTATATATATATATATATA
>JALGXP010000112.1:0-81483 GCA_023333625.1 Bothriochloa decipiens
GCATCCCCGTGGTCGGAAATGTCATCGTCGGAGCTCGGGGAGTGGGACACTTGGGTGGGCTGTTCCCCATGGTGGTGGGTTCGGAGCTGTAGGAGGGAGTACTAGGTTTGGAGCTAGAGGAAGCAGAGATGTTGCTTTGGAGCAGGAGGAAGGAGATGGCCAGATGATGTGGTGAGTGAAGAAAGAAGAAGATCGGATGATGGGCATTTATAGCCAATCTTGGGTTGCGACGGAGGGACAAACGAATCACTAAAGGTAAGTTAGAAGCTAGCTTGGGGGAGGACTCCCGAAAAGGTAACTCGTATCACAAACTTTTTTGAATAAATTGATTATCTTATAGAATGACAAGATATGATAAATAAAAATAATAATTATAATAATAATGATATTCCACTCTATATATGTATTATGGAAATATTTAGTTCTACCTTTGTTAAAATGATGAATAGTTGATCTGTCTTATGTTTCACTTGTACCTAGTTTATAATCGAGCTTTCTCTAAAGTTTGAGTTTATCAGCTAAAAATGTCTCATCCTAAAAACTTGAACTAGTGGGTTGCATATGCTTGATCTTGTCTAAGTTATTGCCTGATATGATATAGTGCCATAGATTGCGCTATGACTTTATTCTAAGTGAGACTTGACATTTGGAGTTTTATTTAAAAATTCAAAAACAAAAGTTTCTCAATGATTATGAAATACCTACCAAGGCCATATGACATGTTTCAATTCTACAAACCTTTTAGTCATATGCTGCTTGTGGAACATTGAGTTAGGTCAAATTGTTGTGACCTTAGTGAGATTACGGTCATGCACCCATGATTGAGATCCACATGCACCCACCAAATAAAGCTGACTCTCACCTTGAGAGTTGCGCCCAACATGCACCTTTTCGTCCACCAAAAAATATATGCCAACTCTTACCCTGAGAGTTACGCACCTTTTTCCACCATATAAAAATACCGACTCTTATCCTGAGAGCCGCGCATTCCATTTTCAGAAAATTACTCTTTGCATTTCCATCGTGACATTTCTCCATCCAAAAATTCTTTAGATGCCAAATAAAGGGTATGGGCTATGTTTAAAAAAATCCGTGCCAAGAAGCAAAAAAAACGTTGATCCAAGGGGCATGAGAAAAAAATCCAGGCAATAAGCAACGGGATAGATAATCCAAATCCCCGTTCAAAAAAATAGAATACTTCTATAGCCCATATTCCTCCATAGATATCATCCATCAATAAAGAGAGTCATGATGCATGGAGTACCAAAAATACTTAAAATTAGGATACATCTTCCATATTCCACATACTTGCACATCTCAAAGTGTATGACTTGTATCTCCTTGTGGTTCGGTTTTTGACTTAGCAATATATGTGATACAAGTATGCCCACTTTCATACCTACCTAAAACTCCACTCAATGCCTTAATAGTAGGTTATGAAAGAAGGCAACATTACAATGACTTTGGTGAGGTAATCATACATAATGAGTGATCGAGTGAATCATTTGAGGAACTTGGCTTTCTTTTACAAAAACTTTCAAAACCTCCAGAAAGATAGTTGATCTTGGGATGAACAATAAGAAATGTCTGTGAATCTATTCTATCTTTCAATCGCCCAAGACTTGAGATAGCTAAAAAGCCCAATATGTTTTGAGATAATGACATGGTGGATAAAATGCTGATTTATTCAAACTACGGTAAAAAACTTTGTTACAAATTTGGTACACTTAAAATGTAATCAACATTGAAGCAACTCCTGATCAACAACCAATGCCGAGCTTTGCTCGAGGATGAGCAAAGGGTAAGCTTGGGGGATTTTGTTGGCGGTCCTTATCGATCATTTTATACCGCCAATATTTATCCAAAAAGGGAGAAACTAAATACTTTTATGCACATATACCTTTACTACTAATAGAAATCCACTTGTACTAGAAGTTATGACACCTTGCAGGAAACACACCAAGTACAAGGGATATCTACACTAAAAAGGCGCCTTTTCGGGAAAGCGTATTTGCCACCCAGGGAATGACAGCCCAACCGAAGCATCTCTGGACCAAACCCATGATGACACATTGGTCCAGGCTCACAACACAGCCCACAGGCCAAGACTGGTCACGAATCGACCAGGGAGTGGGCCGGCCGGCGTACCTGGTCTGGCCAGTGCACCCGAGCATCAGTTCGGGCCCAGCTAACTTGTGTCGGTACATTGATGGCAGAGGAGAGTTGTCCGCTGCTGGGTTTTCCCATTCTATCCAGGAACCGCTTCAAGCGGCTATAAGAGGAGGAGAGGAGGCACACTCAAGA
The DNA here is from genome assembly GCA_023333625.1 of Bothriochloa decipiens. Lineage (NCBI taxonomy): Eukaryota > Viridiplantae > Streptophyta > Magnoliopsida > Poales > Poaceae > Bothriochloa > Bothriochloa decipiens. Next base: position 2,305 of record JALGXP010000112.1, read on the forward strand.
CACACACAACACAAGAGCCACTCCCCACCTCACTTGTATCATTTTCTTAGTAGTAGGAGTAGTAGTAGCTTAGTTGGAGCAAGGCAAGCTTCATTGGAGATGTTGAACCTTTAGGAGAAATCTTGGTATGAATACATTCAAGAGTTCCCTTTTGTTCTTGTTCTTATTTTATCAATATAGCTTTGTTATGAAATTAGAGCAAAGTTCTTATGATATAATTTTGATAGATGAACTAGACTATAGTTCCTTTGTCATGGCCTTGTCATATAGAACTCTATGCTTAATCTATCATACATACATGTTTAGACCTAGGTCTAAGTTAAGGTGATGAGTTCTTTAATTTAGTCTTGGTCAAAGTTGGTTTGCGCGTTCGTCGTTCGTCCTTGTGGCGACTACTCTAGTAGAAGGACCCCAGGATGGGTAAGCCTTATTGACACGCTAGAGTCGTAGTCAATAGTTTAGATGTGGTGTCTAGACTAAAGCTACCTTTGTTTTCACCGTTCTCATACGATTGAGGTGGTAGGCGGCGGGGAGTGACCTTGTCCCATCCGTCCCTTGTAATCCCCGACGTCCGGGTTTGGAGTAGAGCCGTAGGCCGACAACGCTTGGCAGACCAGGTGTTATCCGGTGCCCGAAGTAGATCAACAGTGACCAGACTATCTTACCTTAGAATCTCTGACCCTATATAATAAACATGTATTTGTATGATCATCTACTATCTTAACATAGCTGTCTAGGAATGCCTGCTCCAGTTTAGGTTATTCTTTGTTCTTTATTTTATCTTTATCCTTGAGGTTGGCTCAAGTGTGTGTGTCAAGTTATCCAACTATCTATCATGTTTACCCCTGTTATGAACATTGGCCTATTATGCACTTATGTTATCTTGTTCATGTCTCTATTATGCTCTTTTATACCATGGCTTTCTTTGGGAAAATATAAATAACGATACCCTGAATACTTCCGAGTGAAATGCTACAACAGTATTTTCATACGCTTGTGGACTTGTTCTGGAAATGCTACAGAATATCTTTGGGTATTTCTTGGTGTTGTTGCTAGGATATACCAATTCTAGTAATGATGCTAAAAAATACCAACACCAGCCCCATTGGGCCAAGTTGTGCTAGCCTAAAAGCCATGGATACTCTTGGGGCACTGTAGCGCGAAGTTTAGTACCATACTAAAAGTTGGAGGAGAGGTCAACTAGTTTAAAAACACAGGCTAAGTATACATATTAGCAACATGACAACTGAGTGCGATAATAAATTGGCCTGCTATCACTACCACACAAAGTCGACAGCGATAGCAGGATGATTTATTCTCATACGCATCTGTCATATTTTTTATTTTTAGAATATGTTTTTTAGATTTTTTTAGGATGTTAGTTTGCAATATACACACAGGACAATGCTATTCCAAAAAACAAAATGAATGCCAAGTCACAAGCTCTCTTATTTTATTTTATTTTCAGAATATGTATTTTTAGATTTCTTTATGATATCTCTTATATATGCGAGTTTGCAATATACATGAACGACGACAATGCTATTCCAAAATAATCATCGTCACCAAGTCACAAGCATCCTCAGGATTGCATGTGAGGGAGACCAACCGAATTCGGTTGTTAAAGGCAGATGGATTAAGACAACCACGTCTAGAAAATGCAATCTTTTATTTCTAAAAAAATGTAATCTATAGGACCGGTTGACATAAAATCACTGCCCTTGAAACTCAATCTCTAGAGGCGGATGGATTAAGACAACGACCTCTAGAAAATGCAATCTTGAGGATAGATTGACATAAAAAACCGCCCTTAAAAATCGATCTTTAGAGGCGAACCCCATAACAGAACGACTTTGAAATTTGTCTAGTGTCAGAGGTGGGTTTCTTAATAAAACCATTTTGGAAGATGGATATTCAGGGGCTGTGTATAGCTACAGTGCTGCCTTGCGATGTTAGAGGCGGTGTGCAATGTTAGCCGCCTCTGTTAGAAATGGAGGGCATTGTTGATGTTGATTTTTGTACTAGTGGTTGTTGCCCTTCCAATCCCTCGGCAACATTCCTAATATATATACAACTCGATCGTCCCCAGTTTTGGAGTACCTTACCCGGTCGTTCCTCTTGGTGTTGTTGTTGGGATGGTGGATTCTACTTACATCTGCTGCTCTTGGTTAGTCATCAAGCATAAGAACTGCCATTATGCTTCCTCAATATCTCATCTTCTCCAATGGCCGCTAGCCTCGCCACTAAAGCAGCATTTGGCCATCCGTTTTTTAGATAAAAGGCATTGCCCAGCTTTATAGAAAGCGTAATGAGGATCGTAACGGTTTTCGCTAGGGTTACCAGCTTTACATCACAGGCCAAAATATTCTCTACTACATAACTCTACAGACTGCCACTTTACCCATCTGATGACTAGTGACAACATCAAAGTATCAACCAAACGAGAAGTGGTATGCCAATAACAGCAAAAGGATGAGCCGCACAACTAGCTACCCAAGTTATGCTACCATGTTTGAAGCTAGGAGGTACAAAATTTCTTCTGCGGCTGGCTTCAGGAGTGGACTCCATGTTTTCACCATCAAGATTGTCTTGTGGATGATTGCTACTGGAGTCAGCAAAACCTTCCTGTCGAACACTGCCTCATTCCATGTCTTCCACAGGGACCAAAGCGCTCCTGCACAAATATGCATAGTCACCATCTATTTAATACCTCTACATCAATCAATTGACTCAACAAAAAGATTTTCACAAGTTGTTGGTGACACAGTGTTGACACCAGAAGTGATAAACAGATATACCGCAAGTGTATGGTTGTCAATGTAGCCTTCATCGGGAGTATCCAGGTATCGTAATTTCCACGGGGAACGTGAAGTGATTTAACTAGTTCAAGATCGTCAGGTGATGATCAAAGGGTATAGGATTGGGTTTAGAGAGGTCCTATCTAGCAGAAATATCTGGCCATGGTACTCTACATATAACAAGGTTTACCGCCTTTGTCCTTTACTAGGGGCGATAGACGAAATGGTGAGCCAAGTTAAAGAGGTTTGCACCTCCTCCCTCATCGAGGCGACTAGCCTATTCAGCCCCGCTCTCATAATGTTAACTTTCCTAACACATGCATAAGTAGTCTCTACTTAGCGAGGTCTGTCACTCTCGCGCTTGGTGTCTTACAGTGTGACAAGCAGCTCACACGGGTAGCATGTTGTCTAGACACCATGTCTACACTAATCTTACTACTCTAAGCATAGCTAATGCTTCGAGCAATTTACCAAAGTAAAACAGTGTGCCAGCAAAAGACTAAATACTTAAAGTACTAGACCAGAATATTAAATACTAGAAAAGACTCAAATTTAAGACTTACAAGAAGACCCACATCCGCTAAGGTGCTCCTCGGAGAAGACTCCCAACAAGCCAGGACTCCACCTTGGGACTCCTCACTCTCTTCCCACTATTCTCACACTAAAGCTACTAAAGTAGTCTTTCTTCCTAATGATACATGCCTCTAATGTGAAGGACTAGGGGGTATTATAGGGGAGGTAGAGTAGGTCCTACTCTAGTGCCACATCATCGATCCGTGTGCCTTCGATCATCCACCGTTGGATCAAACCAACCTCCAAACAGACTTGGATGGAGGGCTTTGTAGAAACCAGCTGCATGGAGGCATGCCCACATCAGTAGGTGCAACCGACCATGGAAGCACCAAAGGAGGGGGTTGGCTGACCCCCTATGGCAGGTGGGCCCCCTGGTGGGTGTTCCCACATGTCATGGACTATGTCCTTGGTGCTGGTTGAATTGTGCTGATGTTGGTTCCTTCATTGTGGGCCTATGAATCTTGTGCAATGATCCTTGAACGTTGATTTGAACTGCACTTGTGATCCAAGGGTGGAAGTTGAGCCTGGAGAGCTTCACATGGATTGTGCCAGCTTGGCACCCCCTGGGCCCACAGTGTGGCGGTCGGCCGACCCCCTCACTGTAGCTCTAGTGAGCCAGCTTTGCTCCTTACTCCTTGCTCATTGCTTCCATGATGCTGAAGTTCATGTAGCAAATTTGTAGTGTTGCTACTTCTGCCTTTTTAAGCTTCTAGACCCTAAAAAGTACCTGATCGAGTACCTACAACCAAATAATAATATGTACATGTGGAACCAAGTTATTTGTACCTATATCACTACTTGTTTAGTTGATTCTTCCTTGAAATGAGTGTCATGTTGATGGTTATGGTGGTAGAAAACATGGCATAATTACCGTCAACACACAATCCATCCTAGGCTATCTCTGATGAATGCCTAGAGAAAGACTACCCCTGGGCATTGGAAGAGAATGTGGTAAGAGGTTTCAAATGAGTCACACAGTAGGCATTTTTCTGAACTTGGCCACTTTTTTTTTGAGTTGAAAGCCACAGTGTATTCTATCATGTGCTGCCATCCATATGAAGTTTTTAACTTTCAGTGGGATGGGGCTTTTCCAGCATAAGACCATATGTCTGTCTATAGTTCCTCTAAATTTTAGCAAGTTGTACAAGGATTTGGCCAAGTATCTGGAGGATTTCTCTAGTACCCATTGCACTCTATCATTATCTGCATTTAACTCCAAAGTTTCCATTTTACTATTTAACTCTAGAAACTCTTGCCACTATTTATCATCTAGTTGTCTTCTGAATTCCATAGACCATACCCCATCTACTATTGAGTTTTCCACAGATATGCCAGGGTTCCTCACTATTTTAAACAAATTAGGGTAAGTAACACTCAGTGGACACTACTCCATCTAGCAGTCTAGCTAAAATCTTGTCTGTTTCCCAGAATTTATAATCATCTTTCTACCTTTTTGATAACTCTCTCTTAGATTTAAAAGTGATTTCCAGAATTGGGAGCCATTTTTCCTCTTGATCTGAAAAATACTGCTATCACCTAAATATTTCTTCCTTAGTATGGAGCAACATAGACTGTTGTCATGTCTCTCAAGCTTGTCTATCCATTTGACCATGAGGCATTTATTCATCCTCAAGGAAAAGTCATCTCCAAAATTTCCATTCTTGGTACTTAGAGTTTTTTGTAATAGTTTAAAAGAAAGCACATAGTTCATTCTTACTCCTCATTTAGCACTCTTGAATCAATCAAAGTAAATGGTAATCCTCACCAGTGCATACAATGTTTGCCCTTCTTGTTACATCCTACATCTATCAGGCTTATGTGGAGCTTGGTAGGGAAAAACAAGGTAGCATACTTTGCATTGCATATGTTGTGAAGCCAAAGCAAGGATCCAAGGAGAGTATTGTCATAATCTAAGATCAAGATGTGTAGGTGTGTGGAAAATGATGGACTAGGTTGCTCCTTTATTTGATAAAGTCTCTCTTTCTCTATTTTCTATTGAGACAGGGCTAGCATTTTTTTCATGGACTTCCATGTGTCCATCTATGCATGAATATTTATTTTGCCTAGCCCTTTTTCTTTTGTCTCATCTACTAAGCAATATTTCAATAGAGATATTCTTAACAGTTAAAGCATGGAGCAACCTATTTAGTGGAGATGAAAGTATTTTTTGGGTACTTCCAGTGTAGAAGCAGCATAAATATGTGGTGTGCGTGTGATCTGGATCTTAGGACTATGACAAAACTCTCACTAGGGTCAACCAGATTTGACAAAACTCATCACAAATGCAAGTTGCATTCAAGGGTTGTTTTGATAAATGAATATATGGCTTTGGTAGGAATTTTCTTGCTAAAGAGGAGTGAATGATACGATGGTTTTATGACATTTTCAAAATAAACCTTTAAGTACCTTGAACAGAAATGGTATGAATCATGAGGCAAGAACTATATCATCCTAGAGGAGTGAGAGACCGGGAAGCCGACGTGGAGCACTGGGGGTGCCATGGGGTGGTCGGCCGACGCCTAGGGGGATCAGATGACGTCCCCAAGATCACTTGTGTCACTCCAGTAGGTGGTGCCATGGCCAGAGGTACAAGATTAGCTACATTTATTGCTAGGGCTAGTTCAAGGCTATTGGTGAGTGATCGCCTTGGCATGGGTGAATCGGGACGAGGAGGTACACTAGTGTTCTTGCTGGTGGGAGCCATGGGAGTTAATCTAATGGCAATGTGAGGGCTCAAGGGAGGTAGAAGGGTGCTGGAGGTGTGGAGGAATGAAGTGGAAAGAAGAAAAAGGAGAGATGGGAGGTTTAGTAGAGGCTAGGCAAGGAATTCCAGCGATATTCGGGTGATTTCAAAAGGGAGCGTTGGGGGGGAACATTTGAATTTGGAACAAAGGTTATGGATCAGCTCGAAGCCCACAAAAGTGGGATGGGCCGACCCCCCCTACTTTTGAAATTCAAGTTCAAATTTTTGTGTTCCTAAACCCCCTCGCTCTCCCACCATGACAATGGTTTGCACCATGTCATGGGTGGGTCGCCCGACCCCTTATGTGGGCGCCTCAAGAGGTCTGGTTCAGGTTTTTGGGTTCCCCAAATGAGTTAAGCACTTGGTTGGGTCACTCGACCCCTAAATAGTGTACTACGCCTTAAACATCCTATCCTAGTGATCAAACAAAGCAAGAAAAAGAAATAACATGTAGATTTTAGATTTTTATATTAAGCATAAATTCTATCATGTCACATTCTTCTTCCGTAGGTTCATGTTCATGAAAAACATTAAGAAGATGGCCATTTACCTTGAAAAGTTGCCGTCATTGTCCTGAAGCGTGACGGCTCCATGCGTCGCGGCGTCGATCACAAGGAATGGACCTTCCCATTTGCTTCTATGTTTTCCATGGCCAAATAGCTTGACCCTTGAGTTGAACATGAGAACCTTGTGTAGGGTTATGAGGGTGCTACGCTTGCTAGAAAAAAACTTTTCTACCTCATAAACCAGAATCTATTGCCAGATATTGGTCACCGGATTACCACTAGACGCGCAGATGCAGAGGAAGAATCGATGTAGTCGAACGCGTCGCAGCAGCGCCATGCAGTTGCATGGTCATCCGTCAAGTACACCCTTCGCTTGCGGATTGTCCAAGCACGTTGCCGACCAGTCCAACTAGTCACCGACTTGTTGCCGACCACCGTGATTGACCAGGTCTGTCCTCGTGCCATAGATGAAGCACCTCTGAGGTATCACACACGTGTGGGAAGAAGCAATGCACAACCGGACTACTAGGTCCGCGAGGAGCAAAGGTGTGAGCGTGGGGTGGGCGACAACGGCTGAATAAATCGATCGGATCAGGTCTGCCTCGCCCCTACCCCTTGCTTATATAGGTGTCCCTATGTGACCCCAACCTGGAGGCCCATCAGGAACCCTAAGCCTTGTCTAATTAGGGTCCAACCCGAATTAGGCTTCCAACCCTTAAGCATGTGACCCTATGGGTTCACGCACACATAGATATGGGATGAGCACTCCTACTCGCCCAATAGTTGACAGCGACCTCTAGCAAGGCATGGCAACTCCTATGCATATGCAAAGATCATATCAGACGAACCACTATGACCATGTACAAGTTATTCCCTTTGCCACTGATATATGGTTCAACTCGTGGGTTAACACTTAACCCAAGCACGACCATGCATTTGTTGATCCAATCACTTGAGTGATCCAGTGATATCTCTCTCATGCAGAGAGGGGCAAATTCCATCTTGACTGTCTTTGTCTCATAGCATGCTTCCCCACCACTCGAGGACCACCTTTATAACTACCCAGTTATGGAGCAGTGTTTGATAATCCCTAAGTAGGCCGTTTCACATTTTGAGTACATACCACAATCTCAGGTCTAAGGACATAATGTACATGATGTGAATAGAGACAATCTCAAGTTGGGTCAGTCCAGCCTACATGTCGCACATGTGCCCACATTATTAGTTCGACATCTCCATGTCCATGACTTGTGAAACATAGCCATTAACTAATACATGTGCTGGTCTGATATTCAAGTGTGTTCTCACAAGAACGCCGACCAGGGACAACTTTAGAATAACCATTCAAGTAATTGAGTTCCACAAACAATTCACATAATTTCCAATCATCACAAGTTGTCTATAGTCGATATTCAATGAACACTTAATGCATGTCATAGATACAATCGGAATATCATCATCTCTATGATTACCTCTAGGGCATATTCCCAACACCTTGTCCCCTAGGTGGAACTCCTTTTGCTTGATCCTCTTATCATGCCACTTTTTAGTACTCTCTTTATAGATTCTGGCATTGTGATAGGCTTTCTCCCTCCATTCTTCAAGTTCAAAGATTTGGAGCTTTCTGTTCCTTCTAGCTGAGGGCAAATCCATATTCTATTTCTTGACTACCTAGTGTGCTTTGTGCTCTAGCTCTACCGACAGATGGCATGTCTTGTATGCGGTCCTCTATGCCCAAAGTGCATCTGCTAGCCTGCCTTTACAAGCTATTCCCATTTCATTCAACGTTTTTTGCAGAATGTTCTTGATCTGCTTGTTGGATGTTTTTGCTTGTCCGCTAGTCTAGGGGTGATAAGGTGTCCGAATGTTATGCCTTATCCCCACTTCTGATAAGAAATGGTGGAACTTTCTGTCAGTGAAATGGTTCCCTCCATCACTAATGACTAATCTTGGGGTGCCAAACCGTGGGAATATGATCTCCCTAAACATCTTCCTTGCATGTACAAAGTCAGCTGATCAGCAAGGCATTGCTTCTACCCACTTGGACACTGTTGGCGGCCCTTAACTCAATTCTAACCCCACCAACATTAGTATAGAATACACTAAAAATAATATAGATAGGAGTTTTAAACTAACAAATTCCATAGTTTTGGTGTACACATTTGTTTTGCAGGTCATACATGAAAATACACAATATTGGGCCAACAATGAAGGAAAACAACAACAATCCACACATCTCATTTCTTGGCCCAAGGAAAAAACAAGGAAAAATAGCAGAGAAAGGCCAAACTAGGACGTGTCAGCCCAAAACAACACAGAAGGCCAAGTCCAAACGTAGCCTAGAGCCAACAATTGAAGATGGGCACCAGAGCTACTCTTGGTGCGCCGGTTGGCGCACCTGGGCCAGTCGGTGCACCAACTGAGAGGCCTGGCCCAATCTTCAGTGAGGCGGTACATTCAATGCTGGAGACTAGTGGTGTGGAGGTGTTTTGGTCATTTGGGCCCCGAAACCGACCTGCTCACTCACTATTTAAGGAGAGGCTCTCCACCTCCATTCCATATCAAATCAATCATACACACATCCACCACACTCCATTCTTCTTCCTCTTCACACACACTCTAGCATAGTATACAAGAGTGAGAGTAGAGCCACTACCTAGCTTCTAGCTAGCCTAAGTAGGGAGTGAGTGAGATCAAGCTAGTGGAGCTTTCTTTGAAGGTTCTCGGGAGCATGGTCTTCCTGGTGGAGGAGTGCCAGAGTTATTGGCTCCCTCCCCGCTTGTACCTCAATGGGCGCCTTGCTACTTGAAGTAAGAAACCCGTGTTTACCTTTTGGTTATATTCCTTTCAGCAAGGTTATTCTTGTTCATCTCTATCTTACAGGTTTGTTATCCGTCCTTTCGGCAGAAGCTCTAGTAGAGGGCTTCTGATAAAGATGGAAGTTCCTGGCCAATGCTAGAGTTGTAACTAATAGCATAGACGTGGTGCCTAAGCTAGGAGTTACCTTCGTTTGCCTTGTTCCCCACGGTTGAGGGGTAGGCAGCAAGGAGTAACCTAGTCCTGTCCATCCGTTGTAATCCCCATGTTCAGGTTCGGTGTAGAGCTATAGGCTGGTATCACCTGGCAGACCAGGTGTGCCCCGATGCTCAAAGTAAGATATTAGCGACTTGGATATCCTTCTTTAGGGAATCAACCATTAGAAAACCTCACCACCCAAGTTATCTATCTCTCTCCTCTGGGAAACTAGGTTGGTAACCTTCTACACTATACTATTTCCTCGTGGAAATTACGATACCCTGTGGATCACCACATGAAGTGCTACAATAGTATTTCCGTGTGCTTGCAGACTTTGCAGCTTTCGCTAAGAAACACTAACAAGCATTTCTAGGGCCATTACCGGGGATGGTTAGTGCAGTTATCTATGAACCTAGTTTGCCCGTGTATCGTGCTCTACCTTTGCTTTCTTCTTTTCCTTTCTTTTCAAAAACAAAAATATACATGGAGCTGCCTACCATTCACAACCTTTCTGCTCCAAAGGGCGAGCTCATCGAAATTCCAAAATCCTTGAAGCCAATCACAGCTTCTAGTTATGAGCTCCGCCCAAGCTTCATACCCATGGTTCGGGACCAAGCCTTTTCAGGCTGAGATTATGAAAATCCCTATCATCACTTACGGGAGTTTGAGCAGCTCTGTGCGTGCCTGACCATCTCGGGCATGTCATAAGAAACATTGTGGTGGAAGTTGTTTCCTTTCTCTCTTAATGAGAGAGAGTTGGCGGTCCTCAAGTCGTTTCTAACCCCATCAACATTAGTATAGGAAACACCCAAAACTATAGAAATAGAGCTTTTATACTAACAAGTTCCATAGTTTTGGTGTTTGTACTTGTTTTGCAGGTTGTTCATGGAATACATCAATTTGGGCTAAGAAATAAAGAAATTGGCCCATGGCAAAACAAGAAGACCCACCAGGAATCAGCCCAACCAGAGCAAACTGTCATGAGTGTACCACATGGGCTGAGCCCAAGTCCAGCCAGGAACAGACTTGCCAAGGTCGGCCATAGGGAGGCTGCAACCAGGAGCGCGTGCCCCTAGCCTAGCGCGCACCCATGCCAGGTCAGCAACAGGCCTAGCTTCGGTCAGGCGGTGCAATTAATGCTCCCTAAGGTGGTTCAGGGGTGCGTTGGTCATTTGACACTACGAAACTGACCTATCACTGCCCTATATAAGCTTAGGCTCTCTCCTCTCACAAAGACAACTAAGCACCTTTTAGTTTTCTCACAAGCTACATTTTAGAGGAGGAGTAGAGCTATTGTATCTAGCCCTAGCTAGTCAAAAGTAAGGAGTGAGAGAGGTGCAAGAGTGGAGAGTTCTATGAAGTGCTCTCAGGAGCATCATCTTCCTCGTGGCGGAGTGCCAGACTTGTCGGCTCCCTCCTCGCTTGTACCTCGGCGACATCTTACTACTTGAAGAAAGAGGTTCATGTTTATCTTTTGGTACTTTACCTTTTAGTAAGTTACCCTTGCTCATTATTATCTTGCGGGTTCGCTGCTCGTCCTTAGGGCGGTGGCCCAAGTAGAGGACTCCTGATAAAGACGAAAGTTCCTAGCCAATGGTAGAGCTGTAACAAATAGCATAGACGTGGTGTCTAAGCTATGAGTTACCTTCATTTGCCTCGCATCCCATGGTTGAGGGGTAGGCGGTGGGGAGTGACCTAGTCCCATTCGTCCTTTGTAGTCCCTCACATTCGGGTGCGGCGTAGAGCAACAGGCCGGTATCACTTGGCAGACCAGGCGCACTCCGGTGCTCGAAGTAAGATCGTAGCATCTCGGTTACCTTCCTTTTAGGGATCGGCCATTAGAAAACCTCACTATCCCAGTTATTTACCTCCTACCTCTAGGCAACTCTGCTAGGATCTAGCCTGAACTTACCGTTCCTCGTGAAATATACGATACCCTGTTAACCACCGGGCGAAGTGCTACAACGGTATTTCTGTGCGCTTGTGGACTTTGCTGCTTTCGCTAAGAAACACCAACAAGCATTTCTGGTGCCATTGCTGGGGAACGGTTTATGCAAGCTTTATCCGAACTTAGTTCACCCGTGTACCATGTTCTATCTTTGCTTCCTTTCTTTTTATTTAAAAAACAAAATCACATGGAGCAGACTACCATTTACGACCTTTCTGCTCCGAAGGGCGAGCTCATTTTAGTACCACAATCTTCAAAGCCAATCACAACTTCTAGTTATGAGCTCCGCCCGGGCTTTATAGCCATGGTTTGGGAACAAGCCTTTTCAAGCTTAGACTACGAAAACCCTTACCACCATTTACGGGAGTTTGAGCAGCTATCTGCTTGCCTGACCATCTCGGGCATGTCACAAGAAACATTGCGGTGGAAGTTGTTTCCTTTTTCTTTAAATGAGAAGGCGAAACAATGGTACGCCCACACCGTAGGTAAGGTAATCGGAGATTGGGTGATTTGTGAAACAAGTTTTGCATCGCATTCTTCCCTATATCTCGCATCGCTTCCCTACAACAAGAGATACTCAGCTTCTAGCAAAAGGGTAATGAGTCTATAGGTGCAGCCTAGGATCATTTTTCGGTATTGACCAGATCCGGTCCAGACATCTCTATTCCCAACCACATGCTCTTACAACATTTCTGGTTAGGGATTAGCAAGGAGTCTGCCCTACAACTCGACATAGCAGCCGGTGGCTCATTTGCGCATTTGTCCATAGCAGATGGAGAAGCACTCCTAGAGTGTATCCTGGAAAATACGCCCCCGCTGGAACCTATACGGGTTCATGCCCGAACCCACCATTGAGGAAGTCTCTTCGATAGTTGCCGAACCTATCTTATCAACAGAGAGACCCTCATCCGAACGAGGCAGCAGAAAGGAAGATTCCCAATCCATGGATCTTCCCATTTCTGAGGATGAACTTTTTGAAGAATTTAGAAACACCTTGAACTACGAATGTCAAAGGCGGCCACCAGTCCCTAAGCCACCAAGCGAGCCCTTAGATTTTGTTTTTCTTAAGGAATCCATTAGGGAGTTAATGGCCATCATGAGCTCAGAATGGGTAGCGGAAGGAGAACTTTCTTCTAAAGAAATTCAAATCCGTGCTCCTTGTTCGACCATTCGTTGCAAACTCAATAGAGACTGGGTGGATGTAATGTACAATCCCATGGTCGGGTAAATATAATGTCCAAATCCTTTGCAATATCTTACTTAGGGAGCAAACTCACAGTAGCACCACGCACAGTCTTAAAAGGACTTGGGATTCTACATAAAGCCACTCACCAGATAGAAGATGGTGAATTAGATCTAGAGTTTCACGTCTTCGATATCCAAGATTTCGGCATCCTCATTGGGCACCCCTTGGAGAAGCTTTTCGCTAATCCATTAAGGATAGGGAAAATGAATGTTAAGTTGGGGAGAGATTCATTTTCTATACACATCACACGAGCAAAAAACTCTGTGGAAGAACCTCCCTCGGTTCATGACATGCCCACGGAAGTCATATCAGTTGGACCCTTTGAGTCACCCGAGTCATTTTAGAAAGAGACGCAGAACTCTTTACCGATGACATAAACGACTTGGGCGAGACCATTGACCTTCCCCAAGAGGAAGCACCAACACAACCTCTGATTGAGCTTAAACCCTTACCCGCAGGATTACATTATGCATTCCTAAATGGCAATACGCAAACTCCCATCATCATTAGTGACAAGCTTAATGACGAGGAGATAGCTAAACTCTTAGCCATTCTAGAAAAGCATAAGTCAGTCTTTGGGTACTCCTTACAAGATCTTAAGGGAATAAGCCCAATGCTCTGCACCCATCGCATTCCAATAAATCCGAAAAGTACACCCTCACGAGAGCCACAACGAAGGCTCAATAATGCGATGCAGGAAGTCATGAAGAAGGAAGTTCTCAAACTTCTCCATGCCAGGATCATTTATCCCATACCACATAGCGACTGGGTTAGCCTTGTCCAAGTGGTTCCCAAAAAGGGAGGAATAATGATAGTAGAAAAATCTAAAAATGAGCTTATGCCTCAGCGTACCATCACGGGATGGAGGATGTGCATTGATTACTGAAAACTTAATGCGGCAACTAGGAAAGATCACTTTTCGCTACCCTTCACTGATGAGATGTTGGAGCGGTTAGCGAAACACTCTTTCTTTTGCTTCTTAGATGGTTATTCCGGCTATCATCAGATTCCTATCCATCCTAATGATCAGAGTAAAACGACCTTTACATGCCCGTATGGAACATATGCTTATCATAGAATGTCGTTTGGGTTGTGTAACACACCCGCATCGTTCCAACGGTGCATGATGTCCATCTTTTCTGACATGATTGAAGAAGTCATGGAAGTTTTCATGGACGATTTCTCAGTCTATGGGAAAACTTTTGATCATTGTCTAGAAAACTTAGACAAGGTTTTAGAATGATGCAAGGAGAAGGACCTAGTACTAAACTAGGAAAAGTGTCATTTTATGGTCCGAGAATGCATCATCCTGGCATCTGGTTCCGAACGTGGGATCAAGGTAGACAAGGCTAAGATTGAAGTTATAGAGCAACTACCTCCCCCAGTGAACATAAAGGGGATGCGTAGCTTCCTAGGGCATGCAGGGTTCTATAGATGATTTATCAAGGATTTCTCACACATCTCTAGACCCCTCACTGCCCTGTTAGCTAAAGACGTACCCTTTGAGTTCACAGATGAGTGCTTGCAAGCTTTTCTTACTCTTAAGAAAGTACTCATCTCGGCTCCAATCATCCAGCCGCCCGATTGGTCTCTTTCTTTTGAGATCATCTCTGATGCTAGCGACTATGTTGTTGGTGCGATCCTTGGCCAAACCAAAGATAAAAAGCATCACGCCATAGCTTATGCTAGCAAGACACTAACGGGAGCACAGCTTAACTATGCGTCCATAGAAAAAGAGCTCCTTGCAGTTTTCTTCGCTATAGACAAGTTTAGATCTTACTTAGTGGGAGCAAAGGTAATTGTTTTTACAGATCATGCTGCTCTTAAGTACCTGCTCACTAAGAAAGATGCTAAACCTCGCTTGATTCGCTTGATTCTTTTACTCCAAGTGTTTGATTTAGGAATAAAAGATAAGAAATGGGTAGTGAATGCTATTGCCGATCATCTATCGCATATGCAAGTCACTAACATGCAGGAACTACCAATCAATGACTTCCTCTGCGATGACATGCTTCTGAAGGCACTACAAGAAATCCTACTTTTTATGAAAAAATTCTTCGTGACGGTGGCCTATTTCGTCATATAATGTACTATAATATGATAGAAAACTTTGTGTCGCCACAAATAGAGGAGAGCAAGTTTTTTGTGACGACTTAAATTTTTTGTCACATAAAGGTAGCATTTTTTGTCATAAATTGTGTATCCCCAGTTGACGGTTGTGGATTTCTTTTTTGTGACGCAAGGATGTGTGTTTTTATGACTATTTAGCACTGTCACGTTTAGTTACTTGAAAAATTGACCAGTCCAAACCCCTGCAGGTGGACCAAGCATTGACCATTGTGATATATGTGTGTGCACTTGGTATGAAATGTGGGCAACAAATTTCATAACATATATTCTCTAAAATCATAATCATTGCCTATGGACAACAAATTTCATAACATATATTCGTTTGAACATTAGAAACTCAAGAAGTGCATAGAAGAGATAATATAATATATAAACCAAAGTGCATGCAGTTTAGGCTAGAAAACCTTAAAAGGTACCATAGATAGTTTCATTCTCGCATCCCCACATTGATATATAGCCTACTAGGTGTCATTCATCATCTTACATAGAAACAATGCCCCCTTGGGCTACCAAAAGTCAACAACGGCACATCTAGGTAAACAAGATCAGTGCACACTTGGGCTTCCAAAATCTTAACTGCCACATCTAAACATCTTCAGTCTGTCTTCTTTGCTGGGCCAACGTCCTTCAACAGCTTATCATACATGTCTATCTTCACTTGCAGTGCCTCAAGTTTCTGCAGAGCTTCATCAACCTTCTTATCCTTGACCAGGTTAGTGAGGTCGTCAATCTTCCAACCCAGACTAGTGATGTTCTACTGAGGGGGTCTAGTGACACTTTTGATTGCGCTTATGAGCGCTGGTCGTGTCATCATCATGTTGGTCACATGGTACTGCAGCAAACAGACACTGTCATAGTACTTTTGAGGAAACAACAAGAAATATATAACACAATGTGGAATACCAGTGAAACACACACATGTGGAACATCAAATTGTAGAACTAAAGAAACTATAAATCAATCAATGTTGAATCTCAAGCAAGAGTGGATAATAGAATGGGCTTGGCCTTAGAAATATGGCGTTTTCTCATAATACTTTGGCTTGGAGCATAAGGACACATAGAACAGCATAATCCTCAACTGAAATTAGTACACTCAAACTCATGTAGGCCATGAAATCATCAAGAAACTTGTAGCCTCGGCCATCACAAAGTGCAAATTCCTCGATGATTCGATGAACTACATGAAAAAACAACAGAAACTCTTGGCAGGTGTCCAGTTCCTCACAAGCCAAAGATGATCAACTACATTCCTTTCTAGTCCCTGCCATTGCATTCATCATAGGCACAAAACATAATAAGTGAAGTACCATGTGCAGAAAGAAAACCTCACAATATCATCTTTGGCCTAGATACATGCCTTTGCAAATGAAACAAAACCTCACAATAGCATCTTCATACACTTGTATGCAAAATAGCATTGTTAGGCCCAGTTTCATTTCCAAAGGTCAAAATAAATCAACAGGCCTCAGATATATATAAGAAAAGCAACATGTATGAAAACAAATAGGCCTCAGCTTTGTAGCATGTATTAAAACATCATTGGAAGTCATCATAAGCATCATCATAGGTGGTAAATTATAGGATATCGCCCATTCCTAGCCCTCCATATTGGCCAAAGCCAATCGGTTGTATTGGGAATGGTTGCAAAAAAGATGATCACAAAAACGTCCACTTCAGATATGTTTGTTGCATCATAGGCCAATGTACAAGATCATCACAGTTTTGAGCATCAACATCATTACTTCATGATAGAGTTGAGTAGTGTACCTCTGTGCTAAGACAATGAGCAGACTAACTAGGGTCAAGAACAAAGACTGTACCTCTCCGCTGGTGGAGATGTTGTTGGAGCTGGACGGCGAGCTGAAGAAGGAGCTGGATGACGATGATGACCTGAGGAGGGGGTCGGACGGCTCACTGAGACCGCCACCGGTACAGTTGAGACCCCCGCACAGAAAGTTCTTACAAAAGGTAGGTTCTCCATAGTAGCACTCGCGGCAGAGCTGAATCACGGGCCCGCCCTCTGACGATGAAGGGGGAGAGGGGGCCTTCTTGGTCATCGCCACCGCGGCCTTCTTCCTGGGAGCTGACACGGCCTTCTTCTTCCCCACCGTCGGCAAGGCCACCTTCTTGCCCTCCACCTTACTAGAAGCCAGCACGGACTGATTCTTGGCTGCCGCCACGGGCTTCTTCCTGGCCGTCGGCATGGACTTCTTCATGGCCGCCGCCACGGGCTTCTTCGTGGTCGCCGCTGCAGGCTTCTTCGTGGCCCCCGCTGCGGGCTTCTTCTTGGGCGACGATGTAGCCTTCTCCCTCATAGCCCGTGCTAGGGCTCCTGCCTTCCTCATCGCCTGCGTCATGGACACCTTCTTCCCCACCGGTACGGCTACCTTCATCGCCGGAGGCTGCGCCGAGGAGGAAGGGGCCCACCTACCGATGAGCGGGTCCTTATTAAGGGAGTGCCTTGTTGCACGCTTTGTCATCGTGGAAGTGGGTGCTTGCGGCGGTGGCGTGGGCGATTGCAGCGGCGGCGGTGAATGACGATGATGAAAGTGAACTGGATCTGGGCGATGTGAAGGGGAGCGGTGAATGTGAAGGGGAGGGGTAGGTGAATACTGATTTCCTAGTTTATTCTTCAACTCCAATACAGAAACTAAATCCAGTTTCTGCCCTCGCTCTCCGCTTGGTCATACTAAGTAACTCAAGAAATTACAAAAACAAAGTATGAGCAGGTGAGGGATGAGAATGTAAAGAATATTCAAGAAGTTTTTAAGTCTTTGGGTATTCAAGTCTTAGCAAATGAAGTTAAAGATATGTTTTCAAATAAACCAAAGGGAAAACAGAAGATAGTACTGATTGAAAATCCAGAATCTGACATTGATTATGATCCAGAATCTGATATTGATAACCATTCTAAAACTGACGATGAATCTGATGCTGAGGTGAGATGCATTACTTGGTCAATTTACAAGTTTTTGTCTGTCTATTTTAAACATGTACTTCATTGTACTAATTTAATCTACTATGTCACTTGTTTCTTAATTAATAAGATGCTTGTTCATCTTGGCAGGTACAAGAGATGGTTCCAGGAACTCGGCCTAGGCCAAAAATGCAAAAGGTGGCTGCTAGGCAGCAGCCACCGCGCATGCTAGGAAGATTTACTAGGCAAATGGCAGCCATGTCTTCTCCTGGCGGCCGTCCACCACCTAGGCAGTGACACCCATTGCCTCCTAAGAACACTCCCAAAGCCAACGCCAAACATAAAGCAATTTCCATTGCTACCCAAATGCAAGCCCACCGCAATACAAGTAGCCAGACCACAGACACTACTACGACAGTGCCTACTACTCCAAATAACCCAATGACCAGTCCAGCCTTTTCTGCTCCGGTAAACACACTGTCTAATACTTCTACTCATAGATTTTCTAGGGAAACTGCAGCCATGTCTTTCATGGTGCAAACCCATTCTATATATCTCACAGATTCACCAGCACCAATGCAGCCATGATATCTGAGCCTGAGGCAAACACTAAATAGCTATTACCGTAGCTAATGCTAACCAAGCAGTTCCTATAGACACCTCCCAAGGTGCAAGGAGCTCTAGGCAAAGCAATGACCCCATTGATGCAGCGGACCACTTTGATGATACAAATTCAGAGCTTAATGCACACGGAGAACCAGATGGTGACTTAGGTCCAGGTAAACAATGCAAGTTACTAAGCAATATTTTTCACCATTCAATATCTCCATTTGTTACTGCTATAATAACACATTTTGCTTATTATTTGGCAATGCAGTGCCACCAAGGGAAGTCTGCAAGAAAACCATGGGTCATGGCTTAGAGAAGTTGATAAAAAAGGGAACAAGCTGCCTATCCAATTGGCTCCAGGGAGGAAAAGACCTTAGGTGCCACTTCAGGCAGCTAAGTTGGCATCAGAAACTGGTGTTGCCCTTAGAGACCAGCTGCCTATCTATACATCCTGGAAGATTTATGAAAAGGAAGCGAGGAAGGCACAAGTACAAAAAGTGCTTGATAAAGTGGTGGTCAGACACTATTTGACACTCCAAATAGTTACTTGCATTACTAGCTTTGTACACAACCATGTCAGAAATGTTGTCTAAGAAATCTTTTGTGTGGTTACAGTCAAGGTTGGATGTGGATGTTGCAAATGAGGGACCAAGCAAAGCAACATGCACTGATATTGTCAAGAGGGGAGTAAGGCAGTAGAGGTATCATCTAAAGACCAAGTACTACGATGAGTCACTGACACTTGAACAGATGTTGGCCAAACCACCTCCACCTAAGATGAAGAAAGAAGATTGGGTCGACATGGTAACTTACTAGTGTGACAAAAAGAATAAGGTCTGTGCCTTAATTATCTCCTTTTCTTACTATGAAATGCAACCTGTGCATGTAAATGAAAACTCTATTGCATTTGTCGTGCAGGAAAAAAGTTTGAAGAATAAAGTGAACTGTGCCCAAGTGCAGCTACACCAAAGGACTGGATCTAGGTCCTACATTGCCCATCGATACAGCCTGGTATGGATTCTATGCCTTTCGTATAATTACCTTGAAAGATGGGACATTTGTAGCATATATAGTAATTACCATGTGCTTTGGAACTACCAAGTTAATACATTCTCCAATTATTACTAGGATGACATTATTTTTAAGACCAATATGAGTTTGGACAATGTTTTATAAGATTAGCTAGCATGTATAGTGCATTCAAATTTTGGGATCTTGCTATTAATACAACAACAACATCATAGCCTTTTTCCCAAGCAAGTTGGGATAGGCTAGAGATGAAACCCACAAGAGGGGATCTTGCTATTAATATGCACAAATAATCTGATGTTTGTCAACCCCTCTCTCTACATTCATGGATATCATTTTAAATCATTTTTTACATGCTACAGAGGAGTAAGTACAATGGCGTGGAACCAGATGTTGTTGATTTCTTTGGTGAGTGCATGACTAGTCCGAAACATGGTCACACTCCTCTTGCAGATGAAATATATGTAAGTAAACTAAATCTTGCTTACATTATTGTACTCAAATTCAATCCTGGTTGCACACTATTGTATGGCCTTCTTATCAAGTGGATGCACATATTCTGTGTAGGCACATATGGTTGCAGAGAAGGGAAAGAACAAGAAGAAGGAGAAGCAGTAAAGTCTTCGAAGAAGATTGTTGCTAAAAGTCTTAGCCACATTAGTAATAGATCAACCTTCCTTCCAAACCTTGGTATAACTAGAGCGTCGTAGGCCGTCGGGTCCACAGCAGCTAAATCAGAAGCACGCAGCAAGCTTTGGTTTTCTTCAAGTGCGGCCTACTGAGCTCAAAGCTATGCTTGCAACTCTTCCTACTTCCTAGCAGCTTCCTCTCTTTCTGCCTGGAGGGTTTCCTCAAATTGAGCTTGCATGCGTGAGACCCAGGAAGAAGTGAAGGCGATCAACGGCAGGATTGAAGAGACAAATGCGCTGCTGCGAGCAGTGCTGAACATTCGCAAAGGTTAAGGTTGGCCTGGATGCAACTCTATGCTTCATAATGCTTGTGTGGCTGTGTTGAAGGAACCCAAACTTCTCTGTGATCAACTTTGTGCATTGTGTTAATGTTTGTGGAACAGTTTGAGCTTGTTTCTGAGTTTGTGTAAGATGAAACCTGGAACTTTGTGTGTATCATTTGAACCTAGAACAGTTTGAATAATGGTGATGTGTATGATGGTTTGGCTCAGTTGTGTATGAATCATGAGCTCTAAAGGTAATGATATGGATGCTAGCTTCTGGTATTTGTAGATGGTGGGTTCATATATATATGGATAATTTCTGTATAAACAGTGACGACGCTCATAGAGTGCAAGAACAATTTGTGATGGTTTGAAGGCATCTCAAAATGCCTGATACGTCTGGTCAAACAAGATGGCACACAGTAACATATGATGACACAAGCCGTCACAAAATAATGGAGCTATGACTCGGTCAATGAGCAATAAAGACGAACACAACCATCACAAAACAGTTCATGGTCGTCACAAAAAATTGGAGCAACGACTTAGTCAAAGGCAAATCATGACGTCATGCAACTGTCATATAATAATATATGACAACCACTTTTCGTCACAAGAAGTCTAACAACAGCCCACCCGTGTGCCCATTTGTGATGGGTAAAACCAATACATGACGTGTTGACCAGACAATATGTGACAAACACTATCTTCATAAAAAAAAGAACATAATATGACAACAAAGAAAAAACCATCACAAAAGGTCGAGACATTTTGTGATGGTTTTTTTCAAGACCGTCACAAAACTTTTTGTGACGCTCATTATATGATGACACTGTGATGGTTTGTTTCGTCAAAATTTTTTTTGTGATGGTTTTTCCACTTTGCGTGATGAAATGCTATTGTCATAAAAGGCATGAATTCTTGTAGTATGATGGACTCCACCCCATGGTATGCAAACACTGTGAATTATATGGTTGCAAGTTACGTACCACCAGGGAGAACATGAGGAAGTTGGAAGTCGAAAGCCGACATCACCTTTGGGATGACCCATACCTATATCGGGTATGTTTAGATGGCTTGTTAAGGAGATGTGTACTGATGACAGAAGGGCAGCAAATCATTGAAAGATGCCATTCATCACCATACAGAGGCCATTATGGAGTATTGTGCACACAAGCCAAAATCTGGCAGTGTGGATTCTTCTGGCCAACGATGTATGCAGACACCAAGGAGTTTTTCGAAGGTGTCGGAAGTGCCAGTATCAAGGAGGTATTATAGCATGCGACGAGATGCCCCTACACTATAACCTTCAAATAGAAATATTTGATGTGTGGGGTATCAACTTCATGGGACCATTTCAAAAATCCCAAGATTGTGAATATATCCTTGTCACCGTCGACTATGTCTCCAAGTGGGTAGAAGCTATGCCATGCAAAGCAGCTGACTCCAAGCATGCCTGAAAAATGTTTCATGAGATCATCTTCCCTCGCTTTGGAACACCACGCATGGTAATAAGCGATGTAGGATCACACTTCATCAACAAAACATTCAGCTCATTCTTGAAGGAGCTTGGGGCGAAACACAATATAGCTACACCATACCACCCACAGATATAACACCTTGGTTCCCAAAGGAAGACCAGAGGCCATCATATGTGCACCCAGAAAGTCCACACATACGACTAAAATGGATATATCAGAAAAACAATGTATTATAATATATAGCAAAAACATATTTATATTAATACTTACAAACATTAGAGTATCACAAAATTGAATGGCCATAGCTTCTCTTCAAAGCTCCATTCTTCTCAGGGACAGTTGACTGGGGGCTCCGTACGCCAAACACTTCTGACACTCAACATCTTAATCCTTCTTCAGAGCAGCGCCTTACTACAATCTATAGCAAGGGTGAGTTCCATGTCAAAACTCAGCAAGTAAAGGCCGAATGTATAATGACATGCATGGCTTAACAAAGATAGGCCGACACAGCTTGACTGCGGATAGCATTTTAAGTAGATAACAATTATTATTAAATGGCATATTACTAGCTCTTTTATTTAGATAACCTGTTTACTAAATGTTGGTGAAACAGCCCAACCCTTGATTAAGTATTAAGTAGAAATTAAGAGAACATAGGATTGCCATCCCATAAAACAAGAGGTAGTCACCTCCAAGAACCTTCTCCATCAATTTCTTGTGTGTTGTCCATTTTGCTAATCACGCGAGGATCCAGGCCGCTCGTGACTATGAGCACAGATGATATATCAGTTTAAACTCTACACAGAGGTGTACACGTTCACTCCAAGAAGCGATTCCCATTTGCCTGGGGTCATGCCTCCCCAAAGAGCGGGTAGGGTTTCATTACAAGGCTGTTCACAGGGCATAGGCAGTGGCAACCCGCTAGAAATGAGTGCAAGCATATAGGCGACTTCACCATGAGGCTGCCCCCTACACGGATCCCTAGCCCCTCCCATACGAAATACTTGAAAACACCCTAGTCACCATGGCTATGGCACCCGTCGGTAAGCTGCCCAACCTGCCTATGATGGTCCTACTAATAAACCAAGCCAGAGCCCATTAGCATGGAGTTGTATGGAAGTGCCAGGTTGCCGCTCGATGAAAGGTCCTTAGGGGGAGGAGATACTGATTACCCCGTCGACACGGGTAACCTCCAACATCCATTCCCCTTCTTCTACTCTGCCATCGAAAGATGCTTACTGCATCAATAACTTCTCCACCATGGCCTCAGCCATTACCATCATTTAGTTATCATTAACCATTATTAAGCATCATTGAGGAAGTCATTATTATGTTCATTAACATATGTAGAGTGAGCAAAGCAGCAAGCACAACTAGACTACCCATAAAAGAAAACCCCATGGTTATATTTAGATAGATGTGGCTAGTGAAGTCTTAAGGGTTTGCAGTATTAAGACACACGCAATGAACATTAAATTATGAATTAAACATTCGTAGGAGCAATATGATCAATGAGGTGCCTGCACTTGCCTTAAATCCAAAGTCTAGCTGCTCTATAGACTTTACTTGTTCTATCTTATGGTCTCCAACTCTAGCTGCACTTGTCGGTCCTCAGCTCCCGATCTTCAGCACCCATGAACTGCTCTTCATCTATTCATAGCAAACAAGCAACACAAATAGAAAACATTAAGAACAGACATCATACCAAAGAAAACATTTAAGAAAGAGCAGACTAACGGTAGAGATCAAAGCTAAGATTGCGAGAGCACAAGAGCGTTCAACAAAGGAGCTATTGTTGTTAGGGCACAACTAACAAGGTTGATCTAGGCTATTCGCATTTTGGAAAGGCATTGGTAGATCATTAATCTAACTAACAATCAGGTTGCATTTTCAAAAGCCTAGAACATGGTAAATGTCACTGTGATCGTGTAGCTCACGTCGTTACAAGTCTAACGTGACAAGAACGGGCTGAAATGGAGTTAAAACTGGCAAGTTATGGCCATGACAAGGTTAGGGGCAAAACCATAAATAATAGAACTATTTTCGTATTCAAAAACAATTTAAAACTGAAATAAAACTTGTTTTGGACCTAAAGCATAAATACCAATGGCTTCAGGGTCAAAACTTCAAAAACAACAGCCTGATTTGAACTGCGGTGGACTAAAGCATAATTACAGAAAAGTCAAAGGGCTTTTCTACAAAAGTGATAGGGCTGACCTATCGTTGACCTAGTTGACCTGGGTTATACTTTGTGGTGCTGACGTGGCGCCTGCGTGGTAGACACGTCAGCTGCTGATGGGGCAATTTGACCCCGGAGTTGACCAGAAGTCAACAGCAGATCTAAGCCGCTCGGCTAAGATTGGACGGCTGCCGGAAGTCCGACGGGTGGTGGTCGCCGGAGTGGCGCTGCCGACGGTGGTAGCTCACCGGCGAGCAGCGGTGCAGGGCCTACGGTGCACGGCGGGCTACACAGAGGGGATGGTGAGGCACGGTAAAACATCACGGACTCGATCACAGGTCCTATGACGGCGCTTGCGAGCCAGAGACAGCGACGCGCCATTGAAAGCGGCACAAGCTCGCTGAAGTATGCCGAATCGGTGTTTCAGGGTGCGAGGGCGTGAGGCGAGGGCTACGGCATGAGGCGCGTGCTCTGGCGCATGTGGTGCACACGGAGACTATGTCGGGGTGCGGTAGGAGCGGCGGGAGGACGCGACGAGGTAAAGCGGTGGGCACCTGCGTGATTTCGGTGAGGGCACTTGCGCGAGATGGAGCATGAGAGCAGATGGGACGGGCATCGATGGGTGGCTCACCTCACTACGACGCTCATGGCGGCGCTCTTGTCAGTGGGGACGAGCCGATGGCGGAGATCGACAGGGTGCTCCGGAGCTTGGGATGACGGTGGCTATGGCAGCGGCCTAGGGGTAAAGCTCCAGCTGGCGGCGCGGCTCTGCTAGGTGGCTAGGGTTGCAAAGAGGGTGCTGCGCATGGGGCTGGCCTCTTTATAGGTGCAGGGGAACCTCGGGGTGTGCGCGTGGAGCCGATCGGGTGGCGACGGCGAAGAGGGATGGCCTGGGGACGCTGATGGGTGGGGCCAGCGAGTGGACCTGCAGCATCAGCTACTGGAGGCGGTGGAGCTAGGCGGGCCGCTATGCTGCTATGCTTGCTGGGCCGTCTCGTTATGTGTACGTGCGTGCTAGGCTTAACAAGCCGAGAAATGGGCCGTGCGAGCCGAAGGGGAGCGGGCCGCTTGCTGAGCTAAGCTGCTGGCGGCTGGCTAGCTGTGCAGGCTGGCCTTTGGCCGCTGATGGCTAGGCTGTTGCTTGCCGTGGCCGGCCAGAGTTGGTCGTGGCTGGCTGGGACTGGCCAGGACTGGCCATTCAAAGCTAGAGGTGGCCAGGGGAGGCTAGGTGAGTCTAGGGGTGGGCAAAGCTAGGTAGGAGCTGGCCAGAACATGCTAGGGGAAGACAAGGATGGCTAAAGACTGGCCTAAGGTTGCTAGAACTAGCTAGGGGATAGAGACGGCCAAGGCAACAAAGGAAAAAAAAAGAAAAAGCTATCTTTCTCTCTATCTAAGCAAGAGAAAGGGTTTTTCCAAAACCATTTTGAAACCAAATCTTGGGAGGCCTTTTTGGAGAGATAAAAACCATTTTATAAACTCTTTTCAATACCAAACTTTATCCTCATTTTGAAATGGGGCTTTGAAGGCTTTACTTTTCAAACTCGTAAAGAACCTAGCGGTGCCTTGCTCAAATTTTGGAAAAAAAAATTCACACACAACCACAATCAAGCATAGCACAAAGCACAAACACACCTTTATTTAATTTATAAAAGTTATATAAAACCACACTTTTTATCATTTTATAATGATAATAACTATATTAAATCTTGGCCAATTTTAGAAAATTAATAAATCTTTTATTTTATTTATTGTTTTTGGTTCACATCCCAAAATAGAAATTTTGGGGTCTGACAAAGCTACCCCACTTAACATGAATCTCGTCCCGAGATTCGAAGAGCTTGAGATAAAGATAAAACCAATGATTGAGGTTGGATCGAGAACTCTATTAAAACATGATATAAAGAGTTACAAATTATTCAATAGTCAAAAAGGAAAATTAAAGGTGTCCAAATTTGATTCGAGATCCAACACAAGGAAGGATTACGGATCAAAGATTATACATACATTATAATTTGGAGACCAGATGATGGATAACATCATTCTCAAGTAGAATGATGCATGACTTCTCTCTTTAGCTGTTCCGAGAGGGCAGAGAGAGAACAAACATTGATCCTTTAATGATTTGCACTTCCTTAAATTAAGGTTCATGGAGTGCAAAGAAAAGTCTTGAATGTCAACATGGGTCGACCAAAATATCGAGATCCTTAGGAACTATGGTGACATGCCATGAAAGATCTATAGACTGATATAGATCGACTACAGAGACAAAGGTTAGATCACACGAAGAACAAAGGTTGATCTACAAGTGTCTACCTGTCAAGCATAAAGATGCATAGATCTAATGATTACCACAAGGTTGATCCAGAAGTCAAGGGTCAATTCTTCCAATTGATGTAACAAGATGACCAAAGAAAAGTTCATGATGAGATAACATATCGAAGTAGCTTAAATAATGGATCATGATTAACAATCATGTTATCAGTGCTTACCGAGGACATCCAAGTGTGTGCACTCACTGGAGGCTCTCGGTTTAATGTGGCACCGTCAGTTATTAATCAAGACATCTTAACAAGTTTACTACCAATTGATATCTCCCATGACATGGGTATGGATCTTGCATGATTAAGTATCACATGCACTCTGGGCATACAAGACTGCCTACAAAACCCTTATCGACATGTCACCATTCTAGCTGGTCTATGGAAATACCTGTCACTTGCCAGTAGAGCTTGAACACCGAGCTTACTGGGCAATCAAGACGTGGAATATGGATATCAAGCTAGCAGGTCACAACCGCCAAAAGCAACTCGCTGAGCTTGAAGAATGGCGCGAGAAGGCATATTACAGTGCCAAGCTATATAAGGAAAGAACAAAAAGATGGTACGACCACCAGATCAAGGTTAAAGAATTTTGACAGGGCGATCAAGTCCTGCTCTTCAACTCTAAAGTGAAGCCATTTGGTGAAGGAAAGCTGCAAAGCAAGTGGAAGGGACTGTACACCATCATCGACACATCGTCACACGGAGCAATTACCATCTAGGCCGATGAAGGTAATACCTTCAAGGTGAATGGTCAGCGACTCAAACCTTTCCTTACGCCTTCTCATTTATCTGAAATTAACCATGAAATAGGTAGAATAGATATCTTGAAAAGAATTTTTAAAATCTATTTTGTCTAAATAAAATATTGAAACATCCTCAATTTTCCACGAAGGAAAAATACACAGAATGGCGAATAATATAATAGTTCGAAGCTCAAGCCATCACATTATCTAGCAATAGTTGATACAAAAATCCATACTTCAAACAAAAGAGTACAATTAGAAGGGATTACATAAATAGTCCATCTCCACACTGGTGGAATCATCAGAGTAGCAGCAGCATCAGTAATAGCTGCGGTAGGCGGAAGTACAACAAATCTCCAAAAGAAGCCTGAGCGTAGGAACGAGACGTCTACTCCTCATCGTCATCAAAGTCATAGTCGGGTTCACCTGCCAAATAATTTTGAGTACGGTTTGTATTAGCCACTCATCCCACCCTATGCTTTGCTTTTGCTATGTAGTATTTGGTGGATGCAAAGGATATAATCAAGAGACCTATTATTTGGCTGTGGTTTCCTATGCAAGTAGTAACCATCATTATATAACAGTAATACATCAAGTTTTAACCCATTCTCATCCATCATCATTCTATTCCCATCATCTCACTCATCTCACCCCCTCACACAAAGTTGACAGGTCCAACTCCCTCTCGGAGCCTGTCTCAGCGGCTCACAGCCGGAAAGGGTAATACCAGGGGGAAGAAGAGAAGGACTCATCTCACTACTCTCGAGAAGTGTAGGTTAAGGGAAAGGCCAATCCGAGGCTGCGGACTATATATAGATTCATAACTCTGTAGAGCATGTGCTCCTGTAACCACAAGATCACCATCATCAGTGGTGCCCCACCTAGGCTGATTCCGGCTGCTTTCTAACCAGCGCGATGCCACCCTACCACTCAATACTGGGACATCCCGGAATACCATCGGCACACTGAGACTATGAGACATAGTACCGGGCCCCCGAGGTCACTATGTTGTTTAAGGAGGGTGTGGGTCCCGATGCCTGTACCTCCCGACACTATCTGCTATCAACCTAGTAGTAGTGGCACCATCCTAGGCTAGTCAGTCATCCGTCTCCTGCCCATTCAAGAGCGAGAGGTGAGAATGTAGGTCCCAAGGTTCTGGTTCTCAAGGGATATCAAGTCCTAGGGGGGATCAGATAGGACTATCTTCTCATAGGGGCTACAATAGTCCATGCTACAACACCTCCTACCTAGGGCCTCGCTCCACGAAGGCTCTCACCCCCGGGATCACCATATACCTCACAATGTACTTGCCACAGGCACCTCTCATGGGGATGCCCAGAACACCCCCTCCCAGCAAGACTCGCCCAAGGCTCGTCATAGAATCCTGTCCGATCGACTCAAACCCTCACCACACACCCAAGACACAAAGTAAAAATGGCACCACGTGCCTTATCCATATATCCATATTCCACCACGCATCACATCGTAGATATAAAGCATAGTAGAAGTAAAGCATCATGAGTAAATAAGCATGCGTCTAGCCTATCAGCGTGTGTGCAGGAGTAAGGTTGCGACAAGGTAAAGGCTCATCAAGCAATTCTACCATGCAACCTATCACAGGTGATATTCATAAATAAAGCACTAGCAATCAGATATCATGCCATGCGTAATAGGATCTACAAGGTTGGGTGGGATGTGGCACCTATGTAGTCATCACCGAGCTCCTCCTCGTAGTTAGGGTCGTCCTCCTCAAGCGGCTCCTCCTCTGAAACGAAATGTAATAGTCACATTAGCGACTCCTATAGAGTTAACACAAAGAATCAATAAAATCCAAGAACTCCAAATGCAATCATACATAAGGCTAGGACGTCGAGCTCATTTTTATAAAAATTTGGACACTTGGTTCATATTTTTCGTAGTTCGTATGAATTAGTTATGAATTTCCAAAGTTTAATCTATTTTCTAAAAAATAAAAAGGGCGGATTAATCAGAGGCTGACACGTGGTGGCTTCTGATTGGCCCACGTGGCACTGCGGGTCCAACAGTGGTGGCGTAGGGCTGACGTTAGTGCTAATGGTGGATCGATCATCAGTCAATGATAGGTAGGCCTGGGGTCAACGGTCACTGACAGGTGGGCCCAGGGTCAACGATCAACGTCGACCGGTCATCGGTCAACGCCGACCGGGCCCCGACTGGGCCTCGACGGGCTTAGGTAGGGCCGGATCTAGGCCTAGTTAGGCCGGCCCGGCCCGGACATGTGGCACACAGCCGGGTGGTCCACATGGCCCCATGGGCTCCTACTAGGCCGAGTCCATGGCTCTTGGCTTCGTGTGCCTGGTGCATGGTGGACCGGAGACTGGTGGCCTACGTGGCCCTTGCCTATTGGTCCAGCATGGAAGCTATGGACTCGGTCCACACGGGAGGGGGAACTTTCCCCTTCCTCTCCCTCATGCGTCGCGACTACGACAGCTCAGGCTAAGCAAGGTAGTGGCGGAGCCACGCAGAGGCAACACGGAGGCGGTCGGTGGGCTCGCAGCGCACGGCTGGTGCCCCTGTTCGCTGGCGCACGTGCTGTGGCAGCACGGAGCGGCATGGTCACAGTGGTGGGACGCATCAATAGCTCGGTGGAGGCTTTGACTAGCACCTTGGGTCCACGGGGCCAAGGCGAAGGTGCTAGCAAGGTTAATTTGGTCGTGGGCCTTCTAGCGAGGCAAGCAGCGGCAGCGGATTGACGACGGTGAAGGCCGATGGCGCCGTTAAATTCGCCGATGGTGCTCGATGGACGGCCTTTATATCCTCACTGGGGTCGAGCAGGGCTCCCAAACATTGCCATATAGGCATTCTACACTAAGGCGGATGCAACAGCGCAGTTAATGAAGCCTAATCTCTAGCGCAACGACGGATCACAATGGTGAGCTAGCCGGCGGCCATGGAGGTGGAGCATGGGGGAGCTCACCTGCGCGGTCGACAGTGCTGGCAGCTCAGGCGTGGCAGTAGCAACTCAGGGTCGAGCAAATAGAGCGGTGCGGTGTAGGCGAAGCAGGCGGCACGTCGGGGTCCGCTGGGCTCCTTCCAAGCGCGTGGACGGCGGCGATGTTCCGATCTAGCTCCGGCTCCTCTCTGCCCTCTTCTTCTCCTCCCTTCCCAACTCCTTAGTAGCAGACATGCAATAAGGTGGTGGCTGAGCACGGGGAAACCCTAACGGCCTGGGAGCTCCCCTTTTATAGGGCGCCGACGGCGATGGCTGGGGCGAGATGCCCTTTGGACGGCGGGGAAAGGAGCAGGGGCATCGTGTGGTTGCGGCTTGCCCAAGCTAGGGTTAGGGCTTCGTGCGGTGCTGGCGGGCGGATGGATGGCCGAGGGCTCATGCGGCATGGTGCGGACGGCGGTGGTTCGCCGTTCCTCTTTCGGAACGACAGATGGGACGACGCGGCTCCTAGATGAGGAAAAAGCGGGACTATGACAAGCGAGGCCCACGTGTCAGCGAGAGCGGGGCGCGTGTGGGCGAGCGGGCTGTCTTGCTGGGCCAGCTCGGCCTTGCTGGGTCGTGACAGTGTGGGCGAGTGGGGCGATGCGCACGGGAGAGCGGACAGCCGGGCTGGGCCGACTCGGCATCGTGGGCCGACCGCGCAGGCACGCGGGCGTGCGGGCGCATGCGGCGGCCAGCTAGGCCACTTGGCCTAGTTGGGCCGCGGGGGAGGTAGGCCGAGGCGGAGGCTTGGTGGGCGACTGGGCAGGCCAGTGTGTGTGGGTGAGGTAGGCCGGCCTGACAGCCTTGCTAGGCCGCGACGTGTGTGTAGCCAGCAAGCCTGAGCCGTGCTACTGGTAGCCTTGGGCCAGTTTGCCCTTTTCTTTTTCTTCTCTTTTCTAAATCCTTTTCTATTTCTTGGACAAGCACTTGTACATCCATGACATGATCAAGTTAGTAGGAGGGTGTAGTGACCATGTCATGAACACTAAGCTAGGTCCACTAGAGTCTCATGGTGGGTTGGGTACCTAGTCCATGGTTAGTATAGATAAATATACACATATGATATAAAGTAATTTGATTTTATTAGTCATCACATAAAATCAAATAAGAAGCAAATCATACTTTGTCATCAAAATGCAAATGCTTCATCTAACTCTAGGTGCTATTTGTGCAATAAATGGATGTTTCCAATATGACACTCACCAACCATTGGTTATTTAGGAAAAATTTTTGTTGGTTGTGATTTTTGCTGTTTGGATTTTTAGGGATGTTACAAATATGACCAGCATTTTTCTCTAAATATTTCTTTTTCTCTAAAAAACATGCTAGTCAAGCAAAAATATTTTCAAGAAAAATTATATATATTCAAAAGTATATATTAAAAATCTACATATCTTTGACTTAATCTCCTCATTTGAGAATGTATCACATGAGATAAGTTAAAGCTTTGAATCAAACCTGATCGAATCCCACATTTTGACAACAATCACTGACACGATACAACATCTGGGCCAAATTTGGGAGGCAACCAAGCCAAGGTTTAGGCGCGTGCCAGGGCTGGGTCGCGCACCTCGATCCTGTCTCCTCTCGCCCCTGGTTTTTGCCCCTATAATCTCTGAATTATGCTGATGCTGTTCATATCGTGCACTGATCATGATTCAATTCATGTGAAGCAGGAGAGGCCTCTCCATCCCCATAAGTACCCCTCCTCTCCTTCTCTCTTTCACAATTCTCTAGCTCGGTTCTTCTTTGTACCTCTTCTCCATATCATACCAGCAAGGTTGTTTAAGTGCCTCAAGGTCCTAGCCATGGAGAACCACTCCATTGCCCTCTACAACTCTCCCCTCCATCACCATGACCTTGATAGTCCTCTCCTTCTCACCAACCACAACCTTGATCAAGAAGAACCTCTCTCCATGGAGCCCCTCACTTATCTCCCTCGAATTAGCAATGGCTCAAGCAAGGGACATAGCATCAAGTCAACAACACGCTCCAAGCCTCTGCCCATCGGCGCCAAGACCAAGCCAGCGCCATCGAAGAGGCTAACCACGGGTGCCATCGGCCTCAAGAAGACCGACGTCAGCACCTTGGCCAAACAGCCCATGGCAACATTTTCAGGTGGCACATCCTCCTACCACACCTGTCGGTGTTTCAACTCCGGGGGTCAACACCAATGAGTAAATTCGTAATTGCATGCTCCCTTAATCCGGTGGGTGATGCAAGAAGGACACAGTGATTTGTCCTGGTTCGGGCAAAGAAGGCCCTACGTCCAGCGGGGGGGAGATAGTTCATGTTATCTTGCACCAAAGCGCTAGTACAGGGGCGAATACAAGCGGGTGTGGGAAGCATGAGCTAGAACTTGAGCGTCTCGGGCGCTTAGCTCTCTACTTCACACTGTCTCACCGTGTTTTTCTATGATCTAAAGCCTTAGCGTATGGTGCTCTCAGATCTCGGATCCTCTGTCCCAAGCCCTGGTGCCTCCTTTTATAGGCGAAGGAGAGGCACAGGAGTACATATTTTTAGTGCTAACGTGGTCGGTGACGTATGACACCGATGCCGACCATGTCGGGGTTGCTCTCTCTGTACGTCGGCATGGGAGGTCCTGCAACTGTCGCGTCGGGAGTTGTTGAAGTGTTGACTGGAGTTGTTGAAGTCCTGCTCCAAGATGCATGACTGTGTCGAGGGGCGACAGTCAAAGCCTCAGGTCAAGTGGAAGGGGTCGAGTCGGGGGGTCAAGGCCCTTCGGATAAGGTTGAATCCTAGGAGATACGGGGAATGTGTTGACTTTCGAGCCTCGAGGAGGTGCCAGACGGGACACAGTGCTTGGTATGGCGTAATAGTGAGGTATGATCCGCGGGATTCTGGGGTATGGGCGGCAAAAGCAGGATTTGATTGCCATACTCGCAACTGTTGCTGTAACTGTGACCATACGGTTAGGCGGAAGTAGGTAAAATGCATTGAATGCGCCTAGATCCATACGAGGGGTTGGTAGTCGAGGGGTATACTGTGCTCGAGGGCTGCCTATTCACACGGGTGAAGTTCCATCCTTGAGGGTGGGCTCGTTCGCTCGAGCGAAGTTTTGTCCTCGAGGGGTCCCCGAGTTGTACCCTCGAGCGTACAGTCTCGGTACGCGTGGTGGCCCGTTGAGTAGGCTATGGCTTTGGGCTGTCGATGCCTGTTTGTGGGGCGGCCCAATATGCCTTAGCCTGTGGGCTTTCGAGCGATAGTGAGGGATGTCGTTGGAGGGTGTGCATTGCTGACTTCGGGGATTAGTCTGATTAATCAAGGGTTTGGGGTACCCCTTTTCTAGGTACCCGACAGTAGTCCCCAAGCCTCTGCGTGAGTGGTGACACTCAGGCAGGGGGTCAGGAGTCAGGAGCGAGTTGCGACTCGAATTTTTCTACGGGGGGCGCGCGAGCATCACCCACGGGGGTAGCCCCCGAGGCCTCGGAGGAGTCGGCAGACTCCTTCGAGGGCTTTATTTATCTTCGGTCGAGGGGTGCTCGTCCAGTCGGGTACGGACCTGAACTGGAGACGTAGCGTTTTACCGAGGGGTATGTAGGAACGTCGAGCCCCCGAGGGATTTTGGACCCTCTTTCGTTGAGAGGTGCCGGACACGGTTGGGCTCTCGAGCCTCGTGCAGCTAGGGCGCTGCCGGCCTCGGCGTTCATCTCACGAGTCCTTTCAATCGGACGTGAGGCGAGAAGCATCGGACTACCCTCGATACGGCGAGCCTCGAAGTTCTCAGTGAGCTGGTAATGGGAGAATCCAAGTGAGAGCCCGATCCTCATTCGATAGAGGTCGGCTAGAGGCCCGGAGGTGGTCTCATTAAAGCAAAACGCAATGGACCTGCGGATACTGATTCCATTCGATAGGTCTCGGCGGCTCGATGCCTCCCTTCAGGGGATTCCATAAAAGTCCATAGTATTTCGCCTTGGATATGTCCAAAGGGGTCTCGAGAGTTCGTTCTTGAGTGGGGCCTCGTGTTGGCTCCCCCTGTGTCACCCCTGACTCGGGTGCTCGAGGGCGGCTATCGAAC
The DNA here is from genome assembly GCA_023333625.1 of Bothriochloa decipiens. Taxonomy (NCBI): domain Eukaryota; kingdom Viridiplantae; phylum Streptophyta; class Magnoliopsida; order Poales; family Poaceae; genus Bothriochloa; species Bothriochloa decipiens. The sequence continues at coordinate 36,507 of JALGXP010000112.1, forward strand.
CCTGGTCGAGGGCCAGCCTTTGCTCCCTCGAGGCTTGTTGTGGGGCCGGAGCCCATTTACCTTCTCCTGGAAGAGTCCGTCGATAAATAACGTTTGTTTTTCTTACCGTTGGACGCGTCTTTTGAGGAGGAAGGTTAAACGGTGCGGTGGTGGAGATCGTGGTGGGCCTGAGCAATGGCTTGTTGCCTGAGGTGAAACGCGTGTATCCAACCAAGGATCGAGGGGGAACGGGTAGGTAAGCACATCAATTGTGGGGAGTTACCTTTTTCTGCCACTGGATTCCGCCCGTTGCTCTTCCTGGGTATAAAACCAGGGGGGACAAGCACCATTCGCCCCTACCTTTGCCACCCTGCCTTCACCACCGCTAGTGCTCCTGAGTCCCTGCTTTCCTGCGTGCGAGGGTAGGAATTTAGAGCAAGAAATCATGATTAGGAACCTTCCCCATCGCCCGTCCGCCGAGGAGATTCGTGCTATTGCCGCCGCTACCGTGTCCACCGAACAGATTCGTGCCGCCGCCACTGCCATGGCCCCCATCTTTTAGCCGGTGCAACCCTGGCGCCCGTCGACCATGACGTAGCAGAGGTTGAATGAGCTGGTGAGAGAGGGACTTCTTCGCCCCGTCACCGATCCAACTTGGCCGGAGTGGATCGCGCCGCCGAGGGGCCACCCGGAGCTAAACCCGCTGGAGGGCTACATGGTGAGCTTCCTCAAGTACCCCTGTTCGCTAGCGCACGTGCTGTGGCAGCGCCGAGCGGCATGGTCACAGCGGTGGGATGCATCAATAGCTCGGTGGCGACTTTGACTAGCACCTTGGGTCCACGGGGCCAAGGCGAAGGTGCTAGCAAGGTTAATTTGGTCATGGGCCTTCTAGCGAGGCAAGCAGCGGCAGCGGATTGACGACGGTGAAGGCCGATGGCGTCGTTAAATTTGCCGGTGTTGCTCGATGGACAGCCTTTATATCCTCACTGGGGTCGAGCAGGGCTCCCAAACATTGCCATATAGGCATTCTACACTAAGGCGGATGCAACAGCGCAGCTAATGAAGCCTAATCTCTAGCGCAACGACGGATCACAATGGTGAGCTGGCCGGCAGCCATGGAGGTGGAGCATGGGGGAGCTCACCTGCGCGGTCGACAGTCCTGGCGGCTCAGGCGTGGCAGCAGCAACTCGGGGTCGAGTAAATAGGGTGGCGCGGTGTAGGCGAAGCAGGCGTCACGGTCCGCCGGGCTCCTTCCAAGCGCGTGGACGGTGGCGATGTTTCGATCTGGCTCCGGCTCCTCTCTGCCCTCTTCTTCTCCTCCCTTCCCAACTCCTTAGTAGCAGACATGCAACGAGGTGGCGGCTGAGCATGGGGAAACCCTAACGGCCTGGAGCTCCCCTTTTATAGGGCGCCGACGGCCATGGCTGGGGCGAGATGCCCTTTGGACGGTGGGGAAAGGAGCAGGGGCATCGTGTGGTTGCGGCTTGCCCAAGCTAGGGTTAGGGCTTCATGCGGTGCTAGCGGGCGGATGGACGGCCGAGGGCTCATGCAGCATGGTGCGGACGGCGGTGGTTCGCCCGTTCCTCTTTTGGAACGATAGATGGGACGACGCGGCTCCTAGAAGAGGAAAAAGCGGGACTATGACAAGCAAGGCCCACGTGTCAGCGAGAGCAGGGCGCCCCTGAGCGAGTTCATGCGGGGGCTGATGAACTTCTATGGCGTCGAGCTCCAACACTTCTCCTCCAATGCCGTCTCCAATGCCGCCATCTTCGCGGTCGTCGGCGAGGGCTACTTAGGGATGGCGCCCCATTGGGAGCTGTGGCTCCATCTCTACAAGGGGGAGTGGTTCACCTCTCCGGTGGGGTCAGGCGTGAGGAAGATCGTCAGAGCGGGCTGCCTCAACTTCGTGTTGAAGACAGGCAAGTCAGAGGTGCCACGCGAGTACATCCCCACCGGGTTGATGTCCAACCGTTCCCGGTGGGACGAGCAATGGTTCTACCTCCGCAATGACGGAGGCTACCTCCAGCCGTACACCAGGCGGCTCATCACCGAGCGACCATTCAACTGCTGCACGGTGTGATAGGGGATCTTCAATGTCGACTTCGTCCCCTCATCGCCATGATGAGGACCCTTCGAGAGGCCGGCCTGATGGCAGGTGTAGTGGTCTCGGCCTTCCACAGTTGACGGGTGCTCCCCTGATGGAGCGCCCGCTGCGGTTGGACGAGATGCTCCCCGAGGTAGCGCCCGAGGTGCTCGAGAAGTGCCGGATGTCCAGCGAGGGGATATCCACTGCGGAGATCGTTGCGTGGGTGAAGGGGATGGTTGCGGGTTCATTCAGGGTAGAGGACGTCAACCGCCTCCCCATGCGACAGGAGGAGCGGTGCCTCGACCTGGTGAGTGCCTCGACCCATTCCTTTCGCATTTATGTTTCGTCCCCTTTTTTCCTTATTCTTGTCCTCATGACCAAATGTTTTCGTGCAGGGGAGAATCGACTGCCAGAGATCGAGGCCCCTGTTGAGGGAGGATGCTCCCGATCGTCAGGTGAGACGCTTCAACGCCCAGCAGGAAAAGAGGGGCAAGGATGAGGAGAAGAAGAAAAAGGACAAGAAGCTCCGGGAGCACGAAAAGCGCGAGAAGCGCCGTGCGTAGTAGAGGCGCGACAGGCTCTCGAAGGAGGAGTCTCTCTTCGAGGATGAGGGAGACAAGGATGATGATGATGATGACAATGATGATGTTGAAGGGGTGCCGGGACGTCTCGAGCCCCTTCTGTCTGGTCCCTCCCGTATTGACCGTCTTCTGGTGCAGGAAGGTGCGTCGGAGCAGCGCGCCCTCAGCCGGCGACTACAGCCTCAGAGCGCCAGCGAGGGGAAAGGTCGACCACCCCCTTGACTTGGGGGTTCATCCTCCTCACGTCATGCTCGTGGTGGGGCCCCGCCCACTTTGACCCGAGAGACCCGGTCCCGATCATCGGCGCGGGTGGCGCAGGGTCGTGCCAGGATGCCTCGTCGGAGCAGGGAGGCACGGCGACCTCACCGATAGCCCTTAGCAGCCCCAGCCCTGGGAAGAGCTCGGCCTTGGGTGGGGCCTCGAGGTCTGCTGGCGGCTTGAGGGGGAGCCAAAAGGCCTCTATCCCTTTTGGGTAAGTGTTGTCGATTTAAGTCTCTTCTCGTTGCCTCCCCATTCTGTGGTTCATTAAGTTCTCTACTATCCTGCTTTCCGTCTAGGCCAAAGCACCGCATCAAGGGGGCGACCCTTGCACCGGCTAAGCGGCTTAGGGTGGACGTGACCACAAAGATGAGGGCCTCGGCCATAGGTGCGACATCGAGGCCCTTGGCACGGTGGGAGGCAAGGTGGCTGTCCTTAGCCCTCAGGGCTATGGCTCACGGTAGGCTGATGGGTTCTGCTCTTGCTGCAGGGTCGAGCGACTCGGGGGCCGTGACAAGCGGCGACTCCGAGCTGAGGAAGACGCAGGAGGGGGAGCGCCTCCCTCATGTCGACGTCCGTGGTCCCCGAGCTCGGCCCAGCGCTAGAGAGTGGAGCCCCAGCGTCGGGAGCCCCTGACTTGGGCCAGCCCGAGGTCTCTGCTTCCATGCCTGAGGCGGGAGACCCCGAGGGCCACGAGCCAGGAATGGAGGTAGCCCCCATCGACCTCGAGGGTGAGGAGGCCATCACCCCTCCCCTTCGACGGGGGAGCGAAAGCCGTGGCCGACAGGGCTACGCGAGTTGGAGGCTCAGCGAAAGCAGGAGCTACCGCGAACGCAGTAGGAGGAGAAGGAGCCGCAAGAGCGGCCAAAGGGGGAGGTGGTCGGGGAATGGTCCCAGCACCATCAGGAGCAGCAGACGCCGTCGGGGAACGTGACGCTGCCAGACCTATCGACGTAGCAGCCGCCCAAGCCGTCGGAGGGGGAGGAGACCTTGGGACTCCCAAACAGTGCGTATCTATGATCACCCTCGATGAGCTGCTACAAGAAGCGGTGCTGAAACCCTCGATGCAGCTCGAGGAGGAGACCTCGGCACCGAGCCCGTCGGCAGGCATGTCGATTGTGGACCTGCCAGCACCACAGGATGTGGGGTTGGAGGAAGCGATGGCCTCGTCCCCTCCGCCACCTCAGGAGGGGCCTGAGACAACGTCGAGCTAGCCACCGCAGCCATCAGCGGCGCCGCTGGAGGAGCCAGCGATTTCTGGTCCACAGGCGAAGCGGTCGAAGGAGACGGCCGCCGCCATCGCGTTGGGGGCTTCTGGCCTGTTGAGGAGGAGGTCGACGTCTGACCCCGGGCTGGGAGGCATCGGCGCTGTGTCAGAGTTCCCTACTCGGCCGAGTTGGCGGAGCACCACGGAGCCCCACACGACGTGGCGGAGGAGATTGAGTCCTTGGCACAAACCAAGGTCAAGACACTCTTCTCTCATTGGGGCAAGGAGCGTGTCTTGCTCCAGGAGCTCAGTGACTCCAGCGCTCCTAGGATCGAGATGGATGACCCGACAAAGGTCAAGTGCTGGGAGGGCGTGGAGCAGTCCCGGGTGTGGCTGCAGCACTTCCTCAAGCTGGGTGTCGAGCTCGTCGGGGATCTCGACCAGAGTCTCACAGTAAGTCCCCGTTTGGATCACCTACGGTTTTTGGCTTTTCCCGTATGGATCGCCTTAACCCTTGATTTCCTGTTCCCAAGACTTGCGGAGGCATTCCCACTCCAAGTCATACTTCCTCCATGAAACACATAACAGCCGGGAGGAAGTGCTTCGCCAACTCGAGGCCGGTCGTTCTGCGTAGAGCAGGGTGGCCGAGGTCGAGGAGAAGGTGAAGCAGGCCAGGGAGGAGGCCACCAGGGCCAAGGAGGAGGCCGCCCAGGCAAAGAAGGACACTGAGGCAGCTCGAGGTGAAGCCGCCTGAGTCAAGGAGGAGCTCTAGCGGGTCAAGGAGGAGGTCGATGTGGCCAGGGGCGAAGCTGAGGAGGCCAAGAGCGATGGCGCTCATGCTCAAGAGCACGTCAAGCTGCTCATGGAGGAGGCTCGAGGCTCCACGGAGCGTATCCGCTCACTTGAGGCCAGTCTAGCTCAGGTCTCCATGGCGCACGACACCCTCTCCGCCTTGGTCAAGGAGGAGAAGGGTTGAGCCGACAGCCTGGATGCCAAGCTCAAGGCAATGAAGGCTACCCTTCGAGAGAAGGAGCAAGCCATCATCTTGGCTGGTGGCGCCCTCGAGACCCTCTGGTGCGAGAAGATCGACTTGACTCGGGCTTTCAAGGAGGCCCAGCGGGAGTGAGACGAGGCTCGAGAGGAGCGCGACGCCATGCTGGAGGACCACAGCGCCCTCCAGACCCGCTGTGCCAGTGAGTTCCTTGGTGGGCTTTGACCTTTTCCTTTCTGTGTGACTTGTTTAACTCTAGTTTCCGAGCTGCTCTCCACTCAAGCTGCCGCCAAGGCGCTACATGAGAGCCTCGTGGCAGAGGGGGCGCTTCTCGGCAAGTTCCGGGTTGCCATCAACAGGCTCTGTACCTCCTGGGAGGTCGAGCCCGTCGAGGTGGCTGAAGAAGATGTCCCGGGGGCCGCACTCATCGACCAGCTCTACCACCTCGATGCCACCCTTCGGGATTGCGTGCGGGAGGCGCTCCACACCGGCGTGAAGCACGCGCTGGCGATGGTTTCCTCCGGCTTCATCTTCGACATGGTCGTCGTTGCCCAAGGCTTCGTCCCCGACATCTCAAAGACCGATGCCGAGAATGAGGAGCGATGTTGGGGGCTGATCCAGGATGCTGAGAGGCCAGGGGAAGCGCTGGCGAAGCTGTTCGAGGATGAAGTCCTCCCCCCAAAGATGAAGGGTACACCGTCGAGGAGGGCGACGACGGAGACGGCGGAACGGGCCTGTAGGACAAAATTAGGCGAAAGTGCCCGTTTAAATAAGTTAGTTTTTGTAACTTATATTCAGTATGGCCTCAGGGGCCTTTAAAACATCTATGCATCTATCATAATGCATTTGGATATTTCAAGTTTGAGCCTTCTCTGTTTCTTTCGCCTAGATTTTGCTTTTTTGACTAAGTGTTCAACGCGTGCTCGTATCCCTTGAGGGGGGACTGAGTGGAGGTACCATAGCCCAGAGGCATAGGAGAGCTTCTGGCTCGACAGCCCTCAATCCTTAGGGAATTTGAGGCATTTTCTTCTTAGTCATGAAGCGCGTCGAAGCGAAGGAAAGAAGAGACGCTCGAGCTTTGATCATCTGACCTTTGCTTTTCGACTAAGTGTTCAACGCATGCTCGTATCCCTCAAGGGGGGAGTGAGTGGAGGTACCGTAGCCCTGGGGCATAGGAGAGCTCCTGGCTCGACAGCCCTCATCGACCTCGAGGGAGTTCAAGGCATTTTCTACTTAGTTACGAAGCAAAAGGAGACGCTCAATTTTTTGAAAAATCGTTCGTATTTTTTAGAAACTTAGGGGGTTCCCCCGTTAGCCCCCGAGGGAGGCTCGACTCTGGTGAGACAGGGTTGAGGCTACCTCTTACATGTATAACAATAAGTTTGAACTTATAATTGAAAGTACTTCTTATATTTGTCATGCAAAAATGTATGAAACATGCGAGAATGTACAAGGGCATCGGTGCCCTAGGGGTAGAAACGACGTAGTTGTTCGATGTTCCATGCGTTGGTGAAGGTTTCCCCCTTGTTGTTGCTAGCTTGTATGTTTCGAGCTTCAGCACCTCAACTACGGTGTATGGGCCTTCCCATGGTGGAGTCAGCTTGTGACGCCCCTTGTTGCCCTGTCATCGATGTAGAACGAGGTCTCCGACTTGGATGTCCCTCGAGCGCACGTGCTTGTCATGGTAGCATTGAAGCTTCTGCTGATACCTTGTGGAGTGAATCAGCATCATGTCTCGAGCTTCCTTGAGCTGGTCGATGGTGTTTGTAAGGGCTTCTTCGTTGGTTTGCTCATTGTAGGCCTTTAGTCGAGGGGAACCATACTCGAGATCAATGGGGAGGACGGCCTCGGACCCAAAGACCAAGAAGAATGGTGTGAACCCTGTGGCTCGACTAGGTGTTGTCCTTAAGCTCCATAGAACCGAAGGCAGCTCCGCGGCCCATTTGTTTCCATGCTTATTAAGGCGGTTGAAGATTCTCGGCTTGAGGCCCTGCAAAATCATGCCATTGGCGCGCTCGACCTGGCAGTTAGTTCGAGGATGAGTAACCATGGACCAGTTCACACAGATGTGATGGCGATCATAGAAATCCAAGAACTTCTTGCTAGTGAACTATGTGCCATTGTCAGTGATGATGACGTTCGGGACCCTGAAGCAATGGATGATGTCAGTGAAGAACTCGATCGTCCACTCAGAGCGGATGTTGCCGATAGGCCGGGCCTCGATCCACTTGGAAAACTTGTCGACAACAATGAGTAGGTGCGTGTATCCCTTGGTTGTCCTCTTGAGAGGCCCTACGATATCGAGCCCCCAGACCACGAACGACCAGGTGACGGGGATCATCTGTAGGGCGTGAGCTAGGAGGTGCGTCTGCTTGGTGTAGAATTGGCACCCCTTGCACGAGCGGACAATGTTGATGGCGTCAGAAACAGCGGTTGGCTAGTAGAAACCCTGTCGGAAGGCGTTGCCGACTAGGGTCCTTGGCGCTGCGTGGTGGCCGCAAGCCCCCGAGTGTATGTCCTCGAGGAGCTTCCTGCCTTCTTCGATAGCGATGCAGCGCTGGAGGATACCTGATGGGCTTTGCCTGTAGAGTTCCCTGCCATCACCGTAGATGACGTAGGACTTGGCCCGTCGCGTGATCCGGCGAGCCTTGGTCTGGTCTTCCGGGAGTTCCCCTTGAATGAGGCAGTCGAGGAAAGGGACTCGCCAATCCGAAGGTGGGCTCGACAGAGGAGGTGTCCCCTCGATCTCCATGACCTCAGCCCCGGTCGAGGGGACCTCGGTCGAGGCCATGGGGTTGAGTTTCGTGCCAGCCCCCGAGCCCAAGTCGACGGAGGGCTCGAAGAGGTTTCTCGAGAATACATCTGGAGGCACAATACCTCGAGTTGATGTGATCTTCGCGAGCTCATCTGCAGCTTCGTTGTAGCATCGAGCAATATGATTGAGCTCAAGGCCGTGGAATTTGTCTTCCAGTTTGCACACTTCATTGCAGTAGGCTTCCATCTTGGCGTCATGGCAGCTCGAGGCCTTCATCACTTGGTCGATGATGAGTTGCGAGTCACCTCGAATGTCAAGTCATCGGACCCCGAGTTCAAGGGCAATACACAACCCATTGACAAGAGCCTCGTACTTCGCAACGTTATTAGAAGCGGCAAAGTGGACGCGAATGATGTATCGCATGTGAACTCCGAGGGGTGAGATGAAGAGCAAGCCTGCGCATGCTCCTGTCCTCATGAGCGACCCGTTGAAGTACATTGTCCACAGCTCGGCTTAGACTGGAGCTAGCGGCAACTGGGTGTCGGTCCACTCAGCGATGAAATCCGCTAGCACCTGAGATTTGATGGCCTTCCGTGGTGCGTAGGTGATGGTCTCGCCCATGAGCTCGACCGACCACTTAGCAATCCTTCCAGCAGCCTCCCGGTTTTGGATGATTTCCACCAAGGGCAAAGAAGACGCCACGGTCATGGGGTGGCTGAGGAAGTAATGCTGGAGCTTGTGCCGCATAAGAACGATGGCATAGAGCAGCTTTTGCACCTATGGGTAGCGGGTCTTGGTTCAAAAGCACTTCACTAACGAAGTAAACCGGCCACTGGACGGGCAAGGCGTGCCCTTCCTCTTGCCTCTCGACCACTATGGCCGCACTTACCACCTGAGTGGTCATGGTGACGTAGAGGAGGAGGGGCTCGGACGGTTCAGTCGACATCGTTGGTCGAGGAGGGACGAGGATCGGGGCAGAGGTCAGCATGCTCTTGAGTTTGTCAAGGGCCTCTTCGGCCTCCGCGGTCCATGCGAAGCGTTCAGATTTTTTCAAGAGGCAATACAGGGGCAGGGCCTTTTCCCCTAAACGTGAGATGAAATGGCTGAGAGCCGCGAGGCAGCCCGTGACCCTCTGCACACCCTTGAGATCTTGAATCGGCCCCATTCGTGTGATGGCTATGACCTTCTCGAGGTTGGCCATGATCCTGCGCAGGGAGACGATGTATCCGAGGAGAATGCCCCGAGGCACCCCAAAGACACATATCTCGGGGTTGAGTTTTATATTCTTGGCTCGAAGGCATCCGAATGCGATTTCAAGGTCATGGATTGGGTTGTTGACTTTTTTGGATTTGACCATGATGTCATCGACATTGGCCTCGACCGCATTGCCTATGTGTTCGCCGAAGACATGGAGCATGCATCGCTGATACGTCGCCCCGGCGTTTCAAAGGCCGAAGGGCATGGTGACATAGCAGTACATGTCGAGAGGTGTGACGAAGGAAATCATGAGCTGGTCGGACTCTTTCATCTTGATTTGGTTGTAGCCAGAATAAGCATCAAGGAATGAGAGGGTTTCACATCCCGTGGTAGAGTCAACAATTTGATCAATGCGTGGTAAAGGAAATGGAACTTTGGGACATGCTTTGTTTAAACTAGTATAGTCAACACACATTCACATTTTTCCATTCTTTTTCTTAACTAACACGGGATTAGCTAACCATTTGGGGTGATGAACCTCCTTAATGAATCCAGCCGCCAAAAGCCTGTGTACCTCCTCGTCGATGATCCTGCGCTTCTCCTCGTCGAAGCGGCGCAGGCGTTGCTTCACCGGTCTAGACCCGGCTCGGATCTCCAAGGCGTGCTTGGTGACTTCCCTCGGTATGCCCGGCATATCCAAAGGACTCCACAAAAACATATTGGCGTTTGTGCGAAGAAAGTCGACGAGCACTGCTTCCTATTTGCTCTCGAGGTCGGCACCGATCGTCAGCACCTTCTCGCCGAAGCAGCTCGGGTCGAGGGGGATTTTGTTGGTGTCTTGAGCTGGCTCGAAGCTGCCGGCGTGACGCTTAGGTTCGGGCACCTCGTCGGCGAGGCGCTCGAGGGTCGAAGCTATCATCGCGCTTTGCTTGATGGCCTCTCCGTACTCGATGCATTCGACGTCGCAGTCGTACGCGTGCTCGTAGGAGGAGCCGATGGTGATGATGCCTCTGGGTCCTAGCATCTTGAGCTTGAGGTAGGTGTAGTTTGGGACCGCCATGAATTGCGCGTAGCCTGGTCGGCCGATGATGGCGTGATAAGCTCTATGAAACCCGACCACCTTGAAGGTGAGGGTCTCTTTCTTGAAGTTGGCGGGGGTGCCAAAGCAGATGGGAAGGTCGATGCAGCCGACGGGAATAGCCTTCTTCCCTGGTATGACGCCATGGAAGCCCCTGATGCTGGGTCAGAGTTGGCACCTCTTGACTCCCAGGAGGTTGAGGGCCTCGAGGTAGATGATGTTCAGGCTGCTGCCGCTATCCATGAGGACCTTCGAGAGGTGGGTGTTAACGATGATTGGGTCGACGATGAGCGGATAGGCCCCGGGGTTGGGAATGCGATCCGGATGGTCGTCGCGGTCAAACATGATGGGTGCATCGGACCAGTTGAGGTAGTGGGGTGTCGCAACTCAGACGGAGAAGACTTTTCGACGCTCCCTCTTGCGTTGTTGAGGCGTGAGCTGGGTCGAGGGGCCTTCGTAGATCATGTAGCAGTCGTAGACTTGGGGAATTTTCTGTCTTCCCCATTGTCTCCCTCATTGCCGCCCTGGTCTTTCTTGTCGTCACCCTTCTAGACGTCTAGTTGCTCGAAGTGTTTCAAAGCATGCGGCAGTCCTTGAGTTTGTGTTTTGCCCCGTCCTTGTGATAAGGGCAGGGCTCCTCGAGCATCCTGTCAAAGATGGCCCCTTCGGGGGGGACCTCAAGGTTTTTTGCACTCGGCTGCTGCGACGAGATCATCGTCTGCAACCTCACGCTTGCCTTGCTGATTCTTCTTCTTGTTGTTGTTCTTCTTCTTCGAACCTTTGCTCGAGCCCCCAGCATCGACTGCCGATGCCTTCCTCTTGTCTTTTTGTCATTGAAGAAGGCTCCGACCGCCTCCTCGCCAGCCGCGTAGTTGGAAACCACATCCATGAGCCCATCAACGATGTTGGGGCGGTTGCGCCCCAACTCGCGAACTAGGTCCTTGCAGGTCGTACCCACAACAAATGCTAGAATTACATTGAGATCAGAGATGTGGGGGAGTTTGGTTCGGAGCTTGGAGAAACGCCGAGCGAAGTCACGTAGAGACTCCCCTGGTTTTTGCTTGCAGTTGCATAGTTCCCAGGAGTTTCCAGGACGCACGTAGGTGCCCTTGAAGTTCCCCTCGAAGATCTAGACCAGGTTGACCCAGTCATGAATCTGGTCAGGGGGAAGCTCCTCGCGCCACCTACGTGCGGTGTTGGATAGGAACAGGGGAAGGTGACATATGATCACGCGATTGTCACGTGCCCTGTGTGCCTGACAATCCAGTCAAAAATCGGCTAGCCAGAGCTCGGGTTTGGTTTTGCCGTTGTACTTGACGACGCTCGTGGGGGGTCAAAACTTGTCGGGCAGCCGAGCGTTGCGGATCGTCCTGCTGAAAACTCGAGGACCCGGTGGCTCCGGGGCCCGTCGGTCTTGATTGCTATCATAACGTCCCCCATGATGGGCACTGTACCCTCGATCCTCGGCGTCCCCGTGTTTGCGCTTGCAGTTCTCGATGATATCGAGGCGCGCGTCACGCGGGGCGCGGTTGTCGATGGTATGATCTCGGGCTGGTGTCTTCTTCACTTGGGGGCCACCTCTTGATCGACCGAGCCCTCCCTCTTGGGCTGGGAGGGCTCATCCTGTGGTTCAGAAGCTGCCCCTCGATGCTTCGAGGCTGAGCTCTCGGCTTGCTGAACAGCAGCAACTTAGAGGAGACCCTCGAACTTGGGTTGTACCAGTCGAGCTTGCGAGTTTGATGGCGCGGGAATATTGCGAAGAAGCATAGCCACTGCGACAACATTCTGTCTTGCTCGAGGGTAACGGTTGATGGGATGTTCGGGTGCCCCGCTCTCATTGATCTGCCGGTTGACCTCTCGGGCCCTGGCTTGGGATCTTCTGCTTGGTGGTGGTCGCTCCTGCTCGAGGGTTCGCTCGAGCTGGCACAGTCATTCCTAGTCAATGGCGAGTTTAGCCTGCAACTCCCGAATTTGTGCCAGCTGTGCGTCCTGCTCATCAGGATGAGGGCACACCTCTCGGGGTGCGACTGGTTGTCAAACCTTTGCTCTGGGGGGAGCCCCTCCCGTCGCAGTGGCAGCCGCATCGGTCATCGGATCGACAGTGTCCTCACTGGAGGCAATGTCACCGTCGATGTGGAGACACTCGCGGGTAGGGTCCCAATGGTCAAAGCCAGAGTCGGGGTTGCTGCAATAGAAGACGAGGAATTGTCCCCGCGCCTCCTCCTGCAGCTCCTGTCGGAGTGTGCCGACAGTGTACCTCCGGGGGCTGGGTGCTCTCATGAAGCCCAAGTCCACGGAGGCCGGCATGACCATCCCCACGTCCATCATTGCTTGAAGGAGGGTGCCTAGGTGGTCCCCTATCGTGCTCATGTTGGCACAGGTCAAGGTCGAGAACGCCTTTGCGGCATTGTTGAGGCCGAATGGGAACCGTCGACAACGCTCAAACAGCTCGTGCGAAAGTGGGCTCGATGTAGTGGGGGTTGCACGCATCAGGGGAGCTCTGCCAGGCTCCCTCAATGAGTGCATTGCGAAGGTTATGTTGAGGTTGTCATAGAGCCCTGCCGGTCCGTCCTCTGCTCCTAAACTTAGGTCAGATAATCCCCCAACAAGGGGCTCCTCATCACCGGTCAGGAGCGAGGGGAATGCAGCGGGCACCAATCTTGACTCAGGTTGATGGCGATGATGGCGCCGATCGTGCCTCCTTCTGGTTGCGGCCTCATGGTGGTGAGACCAACGAGTGGCCCCTCCTGAGCGTGGGGGCATACTGCGACCTCCGCTTGGGTCACTGATCGAGAGCAGGGTCATGTCATAGCCCTATCCGAGAGACATGAACTCCAGGCTCCCAAACCAGATCACCGTAGCGTGAGGAAGTGGTGAAACAGAGTCGCCCATCCGGAAAGAATGGCGGGAAATCGTTGGTAACACATAGAGCCCCTACCTGGCGCGCAAACTGTCGGTGTTTTGACCCCGGGGGTCAACACCAACAAGTAAATTTGTAATTGCGTGCTCCCTTAATCTGGTGGGTGATGCAAGAAGGACACGGCGATTTATCCTGGTTCGGGCAAAGAAGGCCCTACGTCCAGCGGGGGGAGATAGTTTGTGTTATCTTGCACTGAAGCGCTAGTACAAGGACGAATACAAGCGGGTGTGGGAAGCGTGAGCTAGAGCTTGAGCATCTCAGGCGCTTAGCTCTCTACTTCACACTGTTTCACCATATTTTTCTATGATCTAAAGCCTTAGCGTATAGTGCTCTCAGACCTCGAATCCTCTGTCCCAAGCCCTAGCGCCTCCTTTTATAGGTGAACGAGAGGCACAGGAGTACATATTTTTAGTGCTAACGTGGTCAGTGACATATGACGTCGATGCCAACCATGTCGATGTCGCTGTAGAGGTGTACGTCGGCATGGGAGGTCCTGCAACCGTCGCGTCAGGAGTTGTTGAAGTGTTGACCGGAGTTGTTGAAGTCCCGCTCGAGGATGCATGACGGTGTCGAGGGGCGACGGTCAAGGCCTCAAGTCGAGTCGAGGGGGTCGAGTCGAGGGGGGTCGAGGCCCTTCGGATAAGGCTGAATCCCGGGAGATGCGGGGAATGTGTTGACTTTTGAGCCTCGAGGAGGTGCCGGACGGGACACAGTGCTTGGTATGGCGTAACAATAAGGTACGATCCGTGGGATTCTGGGGTATGGGCGGCAAAAGCAGGATTTGACTGCCATACTCACAACTGTTGTTGTAACTGTGACCATACGGTTAGGCGGGAGCAGGTAAAATGCATTGAATGCGCCTGGATCTGTACAGGGGGTAGGTAGTCGAGGGGTATACTGTGCTCGAGGGCTGCCTATTCGCACGAGCAAAGTTCCGTCCTCGAGGGCGGGCTTGTTCGCTCAAGCAACGTTCTGTCCTCAAGGGGTCCCCGAGTTGTACCCTCGAGTGTACAGTCTCGATCCGCGTGGTAGCCCATCGAGCAGGCTGTGGCTTTGGACTGTCGACGCCTGTTCGTGGGGCGGCCCAATATGCCTTAGCCTGTGGGCTTTCGAGCGATAGTGAGGGATGTCATTGGAGGGTGTACATTGCTGACTTCTAGGATTAGTCTGATTAATCGAGGGTTTGGGGTACCCCTTTTCCAGGTACCCGACAACACCGCTGTTGGGAGCCCTTCTCTTCTCCTTACAGGGGTTGACAAGCCCAACGGTGGACGTGGAAAGGATGTCATTCGTAACCCCTCCGAGCATGTGCTGTTAGATCCAATGGAGCTTCTTTAGGAACACTGCTAAAGGTGCCTAGGTCAAATGCGAGACAGGCACCTCGTGTTTTCATTAGTGGGAACTCCCCCACGCCACCACCTAGAGCTCCTTCCTCACTGAACTTTCTCAATGAGAGAGTGAACATGCTTTGTGGCATCATAGAAGAATTAGAGGGAGAGATAGAGACTAGAGACATGAAGCACAAGCAGTTAATAGGAGAGGTTAGAAGCCTCCGTCTTAGTTTCAATCTCAAGATAGAGAAGGTGGCGCATGCTGCACACGTGGCGCACGTGCTCAAGACTCCCAAGTAAAGGGTGCACCCCTCCCTCTACTAATAATTAGGCGCACACACGATTGTATTTTTTTCAGCACACACTTTATTTTCCCTTCATGTTTTAGTTGCTTATTTGTGCACCTATTGTATCCAAAAGTTTGAATTATATATATACATATTTGGATTGTGTCTCTTATCTCCATTTGTTTTTGTTATTTATATTGTTGCACGAAAGATCAAAAGACAGGAACAAAAACAAGTGCGGGGGAGACACCAAAACGGAATGAGCAAATACGCATCAACGGTACATTTTTTTGGTTTGCACATTTCTTTCAAAAAAGAAGTATCAAAGTTTACTGTTCTGAATAAATATATATACTAAAACTTTGATGCTCCACTCCTAATTTCACCAATTGAAAACAACTTGCATACTTTTTATTCCTTGCTAAAATTCCTACTATGCTATAAACAACTTTTAGTAGGGACCCCATTTCTATCTAAGTTATTGACGGATGTGAGATGGTAGGATGATATGAGACTTGCTTTTTATCTTGCAATAAGACTTGGGATTTATTTATCAAAGTTTAAAATAAATAAATAGCATGCTCCTCTATGATAAATAAATTCCTACCAGAGCCTTATATACATATTCGCAATATTCAGCCTATAGCTACTTCCTCTTGTGTTGAGTTGTGTCAAGCTCTGAGATCTATGTGAGAGAAGTTTCATAGCTCCAAGATCGAATACCACTCACACCCACCAAAAAAAATTACCGACTCTCACCCTGAGATGTCGCGCACAACATGCATCCACCCAAAAATCACCAATTCTCACACTGAGAGTTGCGCACCATTCCATCAAAATAAAGCTTCTCCAATCCTTGATCATGATCCCTTCTCTTCAGATTCCTGAAAGAATCATGGGCATTAGTACAATAAAAATTCAATTTCTTTCCATACCACATTTGGTATGAGACAAAAAAAGAGAAAGAAAAGAGGAAAAGAAAGACAACATACCGAGGTGGTATGAAAAAAGAAAGAAAAAGAATAAGAAGAAATATTTAGGAAGCCCATGATTTCCAAATAAAATGAGAAGGGCATGACTAGGAGTTCCACAAATATTCCACACACATGCACAAGTTCGATCTAAGGCTATGACCTTCCCTCCAAGGATCCGGGGTTTGACACAGCAATATATGCAAGGTAAGTATGCAGCTCATCCATACCCATAAACTCCAAAAATCAGCCTGCTTAGAGATAGGATGAGCAATAAAGCTCATTGGTGAGGAAAGATTCAAAGGAGTGTCTTGAGAGTATCGTACGAGGAGCAATGCTATCTTTCTTTGCAAAAACTCTAAAAACCCAAGTTCTAAGCAGGAGTAGAGTAGGTTGACTTGAATCTCTACTATTCCATCTTTCAATCACTCTATGATGACATGGTAGACACCATGAATGTTCACAGATGCAGGTGAAGCTCGGAATAATCTATATGCAGGTTAACTTCTTGGAAGAATATAACCACCTTAGTCCTTCAACTTTACTTGAGGATGAGTAAAGGGCTCAGTGTGAGGGAGCTTGTTGGTGGTCCTTAACTCATTTCTAACCCTACCAACATTAGTATAGAAAACACCCAAAACTATAGAAATAGGGCTTTTATACTAACAAGTTCCATAGTTCTAGTGTTTGTACTTGTTTTACAGGTTGTTCATGGAATACATCAATTTGGGCCAAGAAATAAAGAAAAACAAACAATATTCAATACCCATCAAATTGGCCCATTGCAAAACAGGAAGACCGACCAGGAATTAGCCAAACTGGACCAAACCATCATGAGTGCACCACATGGGTTGAGACCAAGTCTAGCCAGGAACCGACCTGCCAAGGTCGGTCAGGGGGAGGCTGCAACCAGGGGCGCGCACCCCTGGCCTGGCATGCACCCGTGCCAGGCCAGCAACCGGGCCCAGCTTCGGTCAAGCAGTGCAATTAATGCTCCCTAAGGCGGTTCAGGGGTGCGTTGGTCATTTGACACTATGAAACTGACCTATCACTCCCCTATATAAGCTTAGGCTCCCTCCTGTCACAAAGACAACTAAGTACCTTTTAGTTTTCCCACAAGCTACATTTTAGAGGAGTAGAGATATTGTATCTAGCCCTAGCTAGTCAAAAGTAAAGAGTGAGAGAGGTGCAAGAGTAGAGAGCTCTATGAAGTGCTCTCGGGAGCATCGTCTTCCTCGGGGCAGAGTGCCGGACTTATCGGCTCCCTCCTCGCTTGTACCACGGCGACATCTTACTACTTGAAGTAAGAGGTTCGTGTTTAACTTTTGGTACATTACCATTTAGTATGTTACCCTTGCTCAATATTATCTTGCGGGTTCGCTGCTCGTCCTTTGGGTAGGGGCTCTAGTAGAAGACTCCTGATAAAGACGGACGTTTTTGGCCAATGCTAGAGCTATAACAAATAGCGTAGACATGGTGTCTAAGCTAGGAGTTACCTTCGTTTGCCTCGCATCCCACGGTTGAGGGGTAGGCAGCGGGGAGTGACCTAGTCCCATCCGTCCTTTGTAATCCCTTATGTCCGGGTGCGGCGTAGAGCAACAGGCTAGTATCGGTTGGCAGACCAGGCATGCTTCGGTGCCCGAAGTAAGATCGTAGCATCTCGGTTACCTTCCTTTTAGGGATCGGCCATTAGAAAACCTCACTATCCTAGTTATCTACCTCCTACCTTTGGGCGACTCTGCTAGGATCTAGCCTGAACTTATCGTTCCTCGTGAAATATACGACACCCTATTGACCACTGGGTGAAGTGCTACAACGGTATTTTCGTGCGTTTGTGGACTTTGCTGCTTTTGCTAAGAAACACCAACAGAGGCGAAACAATGGTACGCCCACACCGTAGGCAAGGTACACGGAGATTGGGAAGATCTACGACATAAATTTTGTGTCTCATTCTTCCCTATATCTCGCATCGCTTCCCTACGACAAGAGATACTCATCTTCCAACAAAAAGATAGCGAGACTATAGGAGCATCTTGGGATCAGTTCTTGATTTTAACTAGATCCGGCCCAGATTTGTCTATACCAAGCCATGTGCTTTTGTAGCATTTTTGGTTAGGTCTTAGAAAAGGGTCTGCCCTACAGCTTGACATAGCAGCCAGTGGCTCTTTTGTGCATCTCACCACAGCGCAAGGCGAAGCACTTTTAGAACGTATCCTAGAAAACATGCCTCTGCTAGAACCTATTTGGTTTGAGCCCAAGCTTGCTATAGAGGAAATCTCTTTGACACTTGCCAAACCTATTACATCTTAGAGAGACCCTCCCCCGAACCAAAAAACCCAAAGGAAGAATTCCAAACTTTGGATGTTCCAGTATTCGAGGGTGATCTTTTTGAAGAATTCAGAAATACCTTGAATTACACATGTCAAAGGAGACCATCGGTTCCTAACACTCCTAACGAGCCTCTAGATCCCATCTTTCTTAAGGAATCCATTAGGGAGTTAACGGCTATCATGAGTTTCGAATGGGTAGCGGAAGGAGAGCTTTCTACTAAACAAATTCAGATTCGCACTCCTTGTTCAGCCATTTGATGCAAACCTCATAGGGATTGGGTAGACACAATGTATAATCCAACAGTGGGAGTGAACATCATGTCAAACTCCTTTGCAACATCATGCTTAGGAGACAAACCGATTACTCCAACCAACAAGACCTTATGAGTAGCATCTAGAACACTTCTAAAAGGACTTAGGATTTTACACAATGTCACTCTCCACATAAATAAGGTCAACATGGACTTAGACTTTCATATCTTTGATGTCCAAGATTTTGACATTCTCATTGGGCACCCCTTGGAGAAGCTTTATGCTAATCCATTGAGCACAGGGGAGCTGAATGTTAAGTTGGGGAGAGATTCATTTTCTATACAAGTCACAAGAGCTAAAAACTCAGTTGCAGAACCTCCCCTGGTTCACGATACGCCCACGAAATTCATGTCAGTAGGACCATTTGAGTCTCCTGAGTCATGCTTAGAAAGAGACGCAGAACTCTTCACGGATGAAACAGACGACTTAGGAGAGACCATAGACCTTCCCAAAGAGGAAGTGGCGGCACGACCTCCTCTTGAGCTTAAACCCTTACCCGCTGGATTACGTTATGCTTTCCTGAATGGTGACACGCAAACTCCTGTCATCATAAGTGATAAACTTAGTGATGAGGAGATGGCCAAACTCATCGCCATCTTAGAAAAGCATAGGATAGTCTTTGGGTATTCCTTAGATGATCTTAAAGGGATAAACCCAACCCTTTGCACCCATCACATTCCTATCGTTCCGTCTAGTATGCCCACATGAGAGCCTCAGTGAAGGCTCAACAATGCGATGCGGGAAGTCATGAAGAAGGAAGTTCTCAAGATTCTTCATGCCGAGGTCATTTATCCTGTACCACATAGCAACTGGGTTAGCCCCGTCCTAGTGGTTCCCAAAAAGGGAGGTATGACAGTAGTGGAAAATGCTAAAAATGAACTTATTCCACAAAGAACCGTCATGAGATGGAGAATGTGCATAGATTACCGAAAACTTAATGCAGCAACTAAGAAAGATCACTTCCCGCAACCCTTCATTGATGAAATGTTGAAGTGATTAGCGAAACATTCTTTCTTTTGTTTCCTCGATGGGTATTTGGGTTATTATCAAATTCCCATCCATCTCGATGATCAAAGAAAAACAACCTTCACATGCCCATATAGAATGTACGCCTATCGTAGAATGTCATTCGGGTTGTGTAATGCGCCCGCGTCATTCCAACGGTGCATGATGTCTATCTTTTATAACATGATTGAAGAAATCATGGAAGTTTTCATGGACAAATTTTTTCTCTATGGAAAAACTTTTGATCATTGCCTAGAAAACTTAGACAGGGTCTTGGAAAAGTGCAAAGAAAAGGACCTGGTAGTTAATTGGGAAAAGTGCCACTTTATGGTCCGAGAGGGCATTGTCCTCGGGCAACTAGTGTCTGAACAGGGGATAGAGGTCTAAGATCGAAGTTATCGAGCAGCTACCTCCTCTAGTGAATGTAAAAGGAATCCGTAGCTTCCTAGGACATTGTTGGTATTTCTTAGCGTAAGCAGATAAATTCGCAAGCACATGGAGTACCATTGTTGCTTTCACCTCGAAGTATTCAGGGTATCGTATTTTCCATAGGCAATAGTGTACACTAGAGAGGAGCAAGAACGCCCAAAAGAAGAAGGCAGAAGGATATTTTTGGTAGGGAGAGAGGGTATTCTAATGTCAGACCAAGGTTACCAGATAACTAAAGTCTCAGCTTACTGAACTCACCCACTTCAGAGCAGCGGTACCTTCCGACCCTCAAAAAGACAGGGAAAAAGGTGATCAGAAGAAGGCCGCCAAAAGCTCTACAGAAACACCAGCCCGAACATGGTGGAATACAAAGGCCTTGTTGGGACTGTCACCCCCGAGGCTACCACAACTATACGTGGGGCTGGGCAAAAACTCAGATAACACTCTAGCCTAGACACCACGTCTATGCCGTCGGTTACTACTCTAGCCTGGTACCTTGGACTAGAGCACTCGGTCAAGCGGAGAACCCGTAAGCAAGTAAAGTAAGCGCTGAACTTTAATTAAATAGATCACTAGGAAATTCCAATGAAAGAACATGGATATTACACACGAAGGAATCAGGCTCCGTAGAGGTACAAGTTGGAGGAGAATCCGACAAGCCGGCTCCGCCGCCGCTCTGCACCTCCTCTCTCTTCCTCTTTTCTGGCTTATACAACTAGCTGAGAGAACCTAGAGGGACACCACTACTACTATAAAGATATGAAAGTGGAAGCTCAAGAGGTAGAATATATAGTGCATAGCACAAATATGTAGTGTAGAGTGTCTTTACAATAGGGGGAGATGGCCTCTATTTATACTAGAGAGGAGGGGGTGTTTCACACATCACCCCCTGCCTAATGACAGTGGAAATCATGCAATCAACCATCAGTACGTTGGTACATTAACTACCAACCGACCTGTGTCGAAAACCGAAAGAGAACCGTCATTAAGGCCTTGAACCAGAGCTAAACCGGCGTAACCTGTGCTGTCAGCAATTTCTAGAAAGAAATAGGTCGGTGCGAGTGGCTAAATCGGGCCGAACTGGCCAGAAACCGCAGCGCAGCCATGCATTGGGCGGGCGGACCGTGCACCGCCTCACCTCAGCCAACGAGTGGGCGCCACGTGTCCCTGGCGGGTCGACTTCCGCGTGAACGCGCTCCCGCCAGCAAAGTTTCAAACACGTGCAGACGCGCTCCGTGTGGGGTGATAGATGTGCCACATGGCATCCTTCCATTGCTTTGTTTGAATCCCAGCTCCCATCTTTGCGCGCAACGTGCGTGCGCGTTCGAATCCCGGCCGGCCCCCTCCACCTTGCTGACAGTGGCAGCTCCGTGGGACCAACAGGACAGGCCCTGTTGTCAGCCGCTATCGACAGTAGCTGCTGCGTCCAGTGCACGTTGAAGCTGGTCATAGGGCCCATCCAGCAATGTGGCCATCTTCTGTTTGCCGGTGGCTTTGAGTTCTGGGGAGTTGACGTCAGCACTCCTTTTTAATTTGGAAATTTTATATCTTTTTGTTGGGAGCTTTAAAAATAGCAAATAATATATGAATTTTGATCAACGCGACGAGCTCTATGCATTGGTGTACTCTAATTCTTCTTTTGAGATACTTTTATTTGGTGAAAAATTAAATATTCCTACAAAACAGTGGAGAGAACAAAAACTCATGGAACTTGTTAAATAAATAATATTTTCTTATAATATATCATGGATTTTAATTATTTTAGATCATTTTAACGGTCAAATTATATGCAATAAGGAGTGCCAACAAGTTCTCCCACACTTGGATCTTTGCTCGTCCCGAGCAAAGGTTAGGATGAACATATCTTTTGAGATATGGAACTAGCACAAAGGTCATTCCAAAACACATACCTCATACCCGTGGGATATGTGGAGTGGCTAACACATCTCCTTGAGCGGTTGAGGAATGGAACAACTCTGAAATATAGTCATCTCATCCCATTTTCATATCTTACTTACTTGGAGGTTTTGTGTAATTTTTTTGAAATAAAACACATAGTTCATATGTACTCCACAAATGGCACTCTCAAATCACTCAGTGGTATATGTTTCCTCACCAAGGCATAGCATTGCCTTCTTCCTACTTCTAAAAAGCTTATGTGGAGTTTAGGTAGGAAATGTATGAGGGCATACTCGCATCACATATGTTGCCAAGTCAAAAACCAAACCACACGGAGATACAAGTCATACACTTTGATTGAGACGTGCAAGTGTGTGGAATGGAGATGCTTCCTAATTCTAAGTGTTTTTGGTACTCCATGCGTCATGACTCTCTTTATTGATAGATGAATGATTCTTTGAGGAGTATGGGCTATAAAAGGAAATTTTTTTGGAATAGGGATTTAGATCTTTCCCATTGTTTATTGGATAATTTGCCCCTTGGCAAAGTTTTTTTTATGCCCCTTGGCATTTTTTTCTTTTTTCTTTCTTTCTTTTTTGCATAGCCCATACTTTTGTTGGCATATGGAAACTTTGGATGGAGAGATGTCATGATGGAATGTGAGAAGTAATTATTTGGTGGATAATGAATACGCAGCTCTTAGTGTAAGAGTCGGTATTTTTATTTGGTGGATAGATGCGCAACCCTTAGAGTAAGAGTTGGCATGTTTTTGGGTGGATGAATGGGTGCATGTTGAGCGCGACTCTCAAGGTGAGTGTCGGCATTTTATTTGTGGGTGCATGTGAATCTCAATCATGGGTGCATGACAATAATCTCACATAGGTCACAACAATTTGACCTAATACAATGATCCGACAGGTAGCATACGACAAAAGGTTTTGCATTGTTGAATCATAGCATATGGCCTTGGTTGGAATTTAACCATTGAGGAATATGTCAAACTATGGATTTTTGGTATTTTAGCAAAAAGAAAATTCTCTAAGTACATTGATAGAAAAGGTGGATAACCATGCCAAAGCCATATCTCACTGCACAACAACTAAGTCAAAAATTTTTCCTATACGATATTTTCCCCACAAGCATTAAGGATATGTAAGGTTTAACAATTATGCAGCCCATACTCAAAAAGCTATATTCATATTTGCTTTCAAGTTTCAAATCTAAGTGTGAAACTTGGTTCTTTTTAATTTGCAAGTTTTAAACATGATAGGAGCAGGAGTATGTATATGAACAAGTGGGAAGGAAGTGATCAAACTGAGTTGTGTACAAGTTCCTCCACCAGTTCATCATGTGGTTTGGTGTTTTTTTTCTTCTGCAATGGAGGTGTTGCACACCCCCACACTTCTTTGGAGCTATATCTGGCTTTTATTCACAGACAAAAACTGGGTGAAAATAACAAGGACTCTTCTGGTGAGAAACACCAGAGAGTCAAAAATTTATTGAATTAACAACATAGCCTAAATTATATTTATTTATTTTTTAACAAGATTAAATATTTTAGATCAAATTGTTAAATTGCAAGAATTCAATCGAGTCAGTTTCTTCTAATTTTTGAGGTTCAAGGAAAACTTTTAAACGTTGGCCATTTACCTTAAATATATTACCTTCGTCATCTTGGAGCATGATGGCACCATGTGGCGAAGTCTCTATTACCTTGCATGGCCCTTCCCATTTGCTCCGAAGCTTTCCATGACCAAAGAGTTTCACCCTTGTCGGTGTCACGACCCTGGGGGCCTAACATCGATGAGTAACTACATGCTGCATGCTCCCTAATCTAGATGGTCATGCAAGAAGAACACACGATTTATCCTGGTTCAGGCAAGAGAAGGCCCTACATCTAGCGGGGGGGATGATGTCTTGTATTATCTTGCACCGAAGTGCTCGTACAGGGGAGATACAAGCGAGCGCGTACAAAATGGGGTGAAGATGAGGCCAAAGTCTAGAAGAACTAGCCCTATGCCTTGCAATCTGCGTGGTGACCTCAGTGAGTTTGAATGAGTTCACCTTCCTTTCAACTATCCCAGCGCCCCCTTTTATAGGCCAAGGAGGGGCATGGGTGTACAAGAAACCCTAATGGTCCTGTGAGGGTTGTCGTAAGTATGACGTCAAGGGGTGATGCCGATCATGTCATGGGTACTGTAGGTGTGTGCGCCAAAGTGAGGTCAAGCCCTGTAGGCGTGCCTCATGATGAGATTTGCCCTTCTGAGTTGTCACGGCGAAGTCAGTGATTGACCAGTCCTGATGATGACGCTGGCGTGCCTCCGTGACACGGCGAAAGACGCGACCTCCTGTTAAGGGCGTACGGCTCGCAGTAGATGACGTGCGGGGGCAGTTGGATCGCTGACCAGGGCCACTGAGAGCTTGAGTCAAGGGGTACCCAGGGTCCTAGAGGCCGTGCGGATAAGAACGAGCCCCGGGATTCCCGGTACAGATGTTGACATTTGCATCTCGAGGGGGCGCCTAACGAGAAACAGTGTTTAGTACGGAGGAATAGTGGTATGTACAAGACGATGCTTCCTCGGGGATGGGCAGTAAAAGGTAGACTAGACCTCTGCACTCGCCCATCATTATAGTCACTGTAGCCAAGGGGTTGGCAGGAGTAGGCAGGACGCTTTAATTGCTCCAAGCGCCGTACTGGAAGTAGGTGGGTTGAGGGGTGTGGTACTCGACATGGGGTCGTTCGCCCGCGCGGACTTCTGCACTCGAGTGGGGGTTGTTCACCTGGGTGGAGTCCCATCACTCGAGGCTTCCTGTCGAGTGGTCGAAGGTTGCCTGGCTCAGTCCGTTCGTGGGCTGGCCTGGCTAGGCTTTGTCTTTGGTCATTGGGCCTTATCCTTTTAGCAGTAGCAGGCTTGGATTAAGGAGGGCCGTTAGGAGGTTTTGGCTTGAGTTGTCTGGGGATTACCTCACCTCGATTCAGGGTTAGGGTACCCCTTTTCCAGGTACCTGACAGTAGCCCCCGAGCCTCTGCGTGAGTGCTGGTCACTCACGCTGAGGCTATCGGGCGAGAGTCATTTTGTTCGTTGCTCTCAGAAGGGTGCGCGCAAGCATACCCTTCGGGGGTAGCCCCTGAGGCCTCGGAGGAGTGGTGAAAACTCCTTCAAGGGCTTTATACGACCCTTGTCGAGGGGTTCCCATTTGATCGAGCGTAGTAGGTGCGCCTGAAAAGCTAGGTTAGCATGAACTGGAGTCATAGCACCATCAGCTACCTCAAAGAGTTCCTAGGAACACCTTCTGGAGGCTGGCCCTCAGGTCCCTGTTTTAGTCACGGGATCAAGGCGAGTCCAGGCGCTCGAGCCCCGTACGTTATTCGACCCTCTTTCGTCGAGGCGTGCCAAGCGTAGTCAAGCCCCTGAGCCTCGCATGGCCAGGGCTTTGCTAGCCTTTGGCGAGTCATCCCATGAATCCTTTTGGTTGGATGTGAGGTAAAGAGTGCCATACCACCCTCGTGGGTGAGTCACGGTGTCTTCTATGTGCTGATACCAGGAAATCTAAGTGAGAGCTCATGCCCCATTCGATAGGGGTCAACCAGTGGCCGCAGAGGCGCTCTCATTAAAGCCAAACAAGTTGACGCATGGCTGTCATCCCCATTCGTTAGGGGCTGATGGCTCGATGCCTCCCTTCGAGGGAATTCCTTAAGTTTCTTTTTGTTTTGGCCTTGGATATGTTCGAGTTGAGGTCTCAAGAGTCTGTTCTCGAGCGGGGCCTCGTATTGGCTTCCCCTCAGTCCACCCTGACTCACATACTTGAGGGCGGTTGTTGAACCCTGATCGAGGGTCAGCCTTCGCTCCCTCGAGGATTTTATGTGGGGTCAGGGCCCATTTTCCTTCTTGTAGAAGGCACTGTTCGTGGATTACTCCTCCCATCCATTGAGCTCGTATTTTTATGCGAGAGCTGAAGCGGCGCGGTCGTGGTGAGCCCAGCTAACGGCTAGAAGCCGAGCGGGTGACGCATGTTCCTGCCTCAGGATTCGAGGGAGCGGTTAGGTAGGTGTAATAAATGCGAATGATTCA
This sequence comes from Bothriochloa decipiens, assembly GCA_023333625.1. Classification (NCBI taxonomy): domain Eukaryota; kingdom Viridiplantae; phylum Streptophyta; class Magnoliopsida; order Poales; family Poaceae; genus Bothriochloa; species Bothriochloa decipiens. The sequence continues at coordinate 62,196 of JALGXP010000112.1, forward strand.
CTTACCTCCTTGGTTGAATTAGGGGAGGTGGGGTTCCACTCATTCCCCACTTTTCTTTCATGCCTTCATCGCCATCGCCTCCGCAAGAGAGCACAACCGTCCTAAGAGAGAGAGATTGGGAACCTCCCTTCGCGCCTGTCCATTGAGCAGATCCATGCCACCTTCATGGTGCCCGAGCTTCTTCCCCTGGAGGACTAGCTCCTGTTGGTCGTGACGAGGCAAGAGTTGGAGGAGCTGGTCGACGGCGGGCTTCTTCGTCCCATCACCGTGGGCTTCACCATCGGCCAAGGAGATGTCCCTCGAGGAGGTCGCGAGGCGGGTGAGGGAAACAGTCGGTGGCGGCTTCGACCCTGAGGATGTGAATAGCAACCTGATGCTGCCTGACGACGGCCACATCATCTTGGTAAGTGCCTTGTCTTGTGACTCTTGAGCTTCCTCCCATTTTCGCTTCATCCTTATATACTTGACGTGATCTTGCATGTAGGGAAACATCAACTTCAGGGTGTCAGTGTCCCCAGTCAAAGAAGATGACCCCGATCGTCAGGTGAGCTGCTTTACTGCTCATCAAGAGAAGAAGGGGACGGATCCAGAGAAGAAGAGGAGGAAGAAGAAAAACCTTAAGCGCCAAGCACTCGACCAGCGTCGGACTAAACAGAGGTGTGAGAAGCTCCCCATCGAGGAGTCCCCCTCAGAAGAGGAGGAGAAGGAGAAGGATGATGATGAGGAGGGGACGGTAGCGTGTCTCGACCCCCACCTGCCTGACTCCCCTTGTGCTAATGTGCGTTCTACGTAGGAGGATGTCTTGGAGCAGCCCGCTCCTTAGGCATCTAGGTCGGCCTTGGAGCGGTCTCGAGAGAGGAGGCCACCCAACCCTCGACCCGTGGAGGATCATCGTCTCGTCACATGCACGGTGGGACCCCAGTAGCTTCGTCTCAGGGCCAATCTGGTACGCCGCTGCCCCGGACCAGGTCCTCGACTCACGATGCGTGGACCCGGGATCGGGCGGCCTCGGGGGAGTGGGAGATGTTGTCCTCGACGCACGGGGTGTGGACTCGGGGCAAACGGCCTCGTCGGAGCAGGGGAAGCCGAGGGCATCATCGACGACCCTGGGTAGTTCTGGATTCGGGAAGGGTCTGGCCTAGAGGGGGCCTCGAGGTCCTCGAGTGGTGTGAGGGGGCCTGGTAGGGCGCCCGTCATCTCGGTGGGGCAAGTTTTGGCGTCCCAAGCTCCCTTTCCCTTTCTTGTGATTTGTGAAATTATTAGATACTTCCTCCTTTGCGTGTTGTGTAGGCTCAAGCGCCCGGTGGAGGAAGCGAGTCCTTCGTCGGCCAAGCGGCTCAAGGCGGAGCGGCCATGAGGATGGCGGCGGCGACTGGATGTGCGATCTTGGGACCCCTGTTAACGACAGAGATAGCCTGGCTAGCGCAAGCCTAGGCCACCATAGCTCAGGGCAAGCTGATAGGCATTGCTCTTGTTGCAGGCTCGAGCGGCCCGGGGGCCACGGTGGGTAGTGACTCCGCCAGGGGCCAGACGCCGGGAGCAAAGGTGCCATCTAGGTCTCGACGTCCGTCGCCTACGCCCCTAGCCAGGTCGAGGCTTCCGTCGCCTCGCTTGAGGGGGTGCCCTCGCCATTCGTTGAGGATGAGGAGGTCGTGGTCCCCCCTTGTTCTGCTGAGGAGATGGTGGAGCGCCCCTAGGAGGCAGGAGCGCCGCCTCCTCAGCAGGAGGGGTGGGAGCCATGGCCGATGGGGCTGCACAAGGTGGAAGAGTAGCACAAGCGGGAGCGCCTATGGAAGCAGGAAGAGGAGTGGCTGTAGAAGCAGCAGGAGGAGGAGCAGCTGCAGAAGTAGTAGGAGGAGTAGCTGGCCTCCAGCCAGCCTGAGCAGCTGCAGTAGGAGGAAGAGTGGCTGGAGTCAAGCCAGCTGCAGCAGTAGTAGCAACAACAACAGCGGCCATTAGAGCTGCATCAGCAGTAGCAGGGGGTTGCAGCACCCTCGAGCCTGTCACAGCAACAATAGGATGGGTCACAGGAGGCGCGAGTGGCATCGAGCCCGCTACGGCAACAACAAAAGGGGACGGCCACCGCAGGCCCATCCTCGCCGCATCGGTGGGAGGAGGAGGTCCTGCTGGACGTGGGGCAAGGAGACGCCCGGCGGCCGGGGTTACCATCCCCGTGGCGCCCGAAGGCACCGGTGGAGGAACATGTCTCGATGCGGGAGAGAACCGCCTAGCCAATTGGGCACCCGATCCCAGAGGGGGCCTCGGCGCCCGGAGTGGTGGCGTTGGCAATGATGCCTTGGCTACCACCATCTAGGTCATTGGCCGCCAGGGGGTTCTTGTATGGCCCCAACACATACGCCCCAGGCTACTTATCTAGGGGGAAGCAGTCGGCTGGAGAGACCGAGTCCTCGAGGGCTGGATTAGAGGCCGAGGTGTGTCACACCCTGGTTTTGAAGGACTAAAACCAAGGCAAAAGCTCATGTGCGCTAGGATCAAAATTACACACATGAACGATAATTACATGGTCAAATAAGCACAGTGTTCGAATAAAACAATAATATAATGTTTACATCGTACCATTATTACAGAACTGTCATTAGAGTAAAGTGAAATATGAATAACGTCATCCAAAGCGAAGGCAACTAAAATGACGTAGACTTAGCGACTCCATCTCGCCACAGGAAAGTCGATGGTAGCATCACGACACCTAACATCCCGGATAGTTCTCAGGGAAGTCACCATCCAAGTCATCACTTGAGCATCCCTTGGTTGGGAAATAGCAAGGGTGAGTTCCATGTCGAAACTCAACAAGTATAGGCAGAAAGTAATGACATGCAAGGCTAAAATAAGGTACAACTGAAAGGTAGACTACGGTAGCATTTTAAAGTAACAATTAAGATTTAACTTATTGGAACCTATCCTCTAATCCACTTGGTTGAAACACCCAACCCTTAATTAAGGTTCAAGTAGCAGTTAATGTGTCATTTAACATCATAGATATAAGCATATATCATAAACATGAGATAGCCATCTCAAAGGGAACACAGGATAGCCATCCCGATAAAACCCGAGGTAGCAACCTCAAACATCATCACCACAATTTAACAGCTTAGACCATTTGGCTAAGTCATGTGAGGATCTAGGCCGCTCATGACCATGAGCATGGGTGATATATCAATTTTAACTCTGTGTAGAGGTGTACACTTTCACTCCAGATTGTGATTCCTCTTTATACCGAGGTGATCAGCCTCTTAGCCCATTACCGAGATAGGCTGGCAGAGGTCATAGCAAGGTTCTTCACAGGGTCATAGGCAGTGACAACTCGCTAGTAATGAGTGCAAGCATATGGGCAACTTCACCGTAAAGCCGCCCCACCACGAATCCCTAGCCCCTCCCATACTAAATACTTGAAAACACCCCTACAACCATAGCTATGGCCACCCGTCGGTAAGCTGTCCCCCTGCTCATGATGGTCCTGTTAATAGACCAAGCCAGAGCCTATTAGCCTGGAGATGTACGGAAGTCCAAGGTTGCCGCTCACAACGGGTCCACAAAAAGGGGGAGGAGATATGGATACCCTCATCAACACGAGTCCCACTAGCATCTGTTTCCCCCGTATTTCACCGCCAACCAACTATGCAGATCAGCATCAACTTCTCCAACGGCCGAAGCCAAGAGCCCATGGCTCCAACATCTTTAAGAAGTAAGTTTTATCTTCATTAAATGAGTGAAAGGTGAGGTAGAGCACTAGCAACCTAATAACCTATCAACTAAAAACCCCCATAGGTGATATATGGATAGAGTGGCTAGTCATTCCTATGGTTTACCGATTTAAGACACATGCAATATATTAATTAAAAGTGAATAGGCGCAATATGATCAAAGGTGCCTGCGCTTGCCTAGGTTGTTGTCCTGCTGCACGTAGTCCTCCAGGTCCTGCTGATCCTCGTTCACCCACGTCTCGTTCTCTATACGCCACAATAACACACAAAACATGCAAGCAAACATACTTTAATAAGAGCAGTACACCAAAACATCTCAATAGTAGCAAACAATAGCATAGAACTGTTCTACTCGTCGAGTCGATTCCAAAAAGTATAAGTTTGCTAAAATTGGAGTTAAAACATGAAAGTTACGGGCTATACAAGACTAGGGGCTAGTCTGCAGAAAAAAAAGGCCTATAATCTAAATACTTTTGAACCGCGTATGACTTAATTGTAAATAAAGAAAACTACAGGGGCTTTTCTGTAAAATTGCCCAGGCGGTCGGCGGCCTGACCGTGTTGACGCGGTCAGCGCACACATGGCGTTAACGTGACGCTTGCGTGGTAGCCACGTCAGCTGACACATCAGCTGACGTGGGTCCCTGTTGACCCTATGTTGACCGGGGGTCAATAGTCGATCTTAGCCGCCCGGCTTAAATCCGATGGCTGGCGGGCATCCGGTGGTGCTGTGTCGCCAGAGCATCAGTTGGGACGGTGGCGCGCTCGCTGGAGTTGGCCGAAATGGCATTTCGGTGCTCGACTGGCGAGGCGGAGGGTATGGGGGTGACGAGCGTGACCTCGCAGACTCGACCACGGGGTCTGTGACGGCGGGAGACGGCCGAAGGCGGCGGGTCGTGCGGCGGTGCCGTGGCCGGCGATGGGGAACTCAGCTAGGAGGCGATGTGGGGAACAGAGAGATGTCCCAAGGGCACCGGTGGGTGGCTCACCTCACTACGCTGGTTGTGGCGGTGCTCTTGCCGACGGGGACAGGCTGGTGGCGCAGATCAACGGCGACGGAGACGAAACCAACGGCGGCGGCGAGCTTGGTCGGCTAGGGTTTCACGGAGGTGAAACCGGGCGGCGGCGGCGGGCTAGGGTTGCAAAGGAGGCGGCTCGGGGCGGGTGGCCGAGCTTTATAGCACGCGGCGGTGGCTCCGGGTCACGTGCGGGCGACGTGCGGACTCCCACTCGGTGTCGTCTCCGAGAAGGAGCGACACTGTAGCATGTCCCCACACAGGTGGGTCCTAGCTATCAGCGGCGATGGGTGGCAACGCGGTGCTAACACCAGCGGGTGACGCGGGGCTGACGCAGGTGGGTGGCGTGCACAGGGCCTACTGCTTGCTGGGCTGTGGTTGCTGGGCCGCTTGGCCCACTGCGCGGTGACACGCGCAAGGCCCGGCAGCTGGTAGGCCGCAGCCTGGCGGCCTGCTGCGTGGCCTTAGGAAGCTTGGCTGGCCTGTTGGGCTGCGCCCAGCGGCTGGCTGCGCTGCTGGCTGTCCTGGCTGGCCGTGGCCAGCTGTGGCCGCTATTGGCCGGCCATGCTGCTGCTGCTTTGGCCATGGTTGGCCAAGGTTGGCCATGGCCGGTTGTGGCTGGCTACACTTGGCCAGAGAGGCTAGTATTGGCCAGGGCCTACTAGGGACTGGCCTAGGCTAGTTAGACTAGGTTAGGTTAGTGTAGGGTAAGTGAGAACAAGTTAGAGCATGTTAAAAGCTAGAAAGCAAAGCAAGAATTTAACAACAAGGTCAAACAAGTCAACCAAAACTTATGCCGCAGCATGAATGCAACAATGCATGGTTTCTAACATGCTTCCAATTTTAAAGTATTTCATAAAACTTTTATAGTTGGCCTATGAATGTAAAACATCTATTTGAAATAAATCAAATTCATCTAATGTTTTCCAGGTTCAAAATCAGGGTGTCATAAGGTGCCGTTCCCCACGCTCGCAGCTCACGTGGCTTGTCACGAGGGCACGCAGGAGATGGTGGACAACATCACGGTGGACGTGCAGGAGAGGGTCGAGGCGGACCTGTTGGGAATATGCCCTAGAGCTAATCATGTAGATGATGATATTCCAATTGTATCCATGATTGATAAAGTGTTCATTGAATATCCATTATAGACAACTTGTATTGATTGGCAATAATGTGAATTGTTTGTGGAACTCAATTACTTGAATGGTTATTCTAAAGTTGTCCCTGATTAGCGTTCTTGTGAGAATACACTTGAATATTAGACTAGCACATGTATTAGTTGATGGCTATGTTTCACAAGTCATAGACATGGAGATGTCAAACTAATAATGTGGGCACATGTGAGACATGTGGGCACAAGTCTTGATTCAGGCCCATCTCTGTGATGGCTGAGACTTTCTTGGGGTTGCCCTCGATGCCACACTGAGATATGATGTACCCGAGGAGCATACCCCGAGGGACTCCGAAGACGCACTTCTCAGGATTGAGCTTGATGTTCTTAGCCCTGAGGCACTCAACACGTGATCGTGTGGTCATCAATGAGGTCATCGACTTTTTTAGACTTGACTACGATGTCATCGACGTAGGCCTCAACTGTCGACCCTATATGTTTTCCAAAAACATGAAGCATGCATCGTTGGTACGTTGCCCCGGTGTTTTGAAGGCCAAAGGGCATGGTAACATAGCATTACATGCCAAATGGGGTGATAAAGGAAGTCGCGAGCTGATCGGACTCATTCATCTTGATTTGGTGGTAACCGTAATATGCATCAAGAAAAGAGAGAGTTTCACATCCCGCAGTAGAATCAACAATTTGATCAAGACGTGGTAAAGGAAAAGGAACTTTAGGACATGCTTTATTCAAACTTGTATAGTCTACACACATCCTATTTTTCTCATTCTTTTTCTTAACTAATATAGGATTAGCTAACCACTCGGGATGATGAACCTCCTTGATGAACCCTGCCACCAAAAGCATGTTGACTTCCTCCCCGATGATCTTGTGCTTCTCCTCGTCGAAGCGACATAAGCATTGCTTCACCGGCTTGGACCTGGCCCATCTCCAAGGCATGCTCGGCGAATTCCCTCGGTATGCCCGGCATATTTGAAGGACTCCACGCAAACATGTCAATGTTCGCGCAGGGAAAGTCGATGAGCACTGCTTCCTATTTGTCGCTGAGGGTGGCGCTGATCGTCAGTGCCCTCCCGTCGAAGCTGCTTGGGTCGAAGGGGATCTTCTTCATGTCTTCGGCGGGCTCAAAGTTGCCGGCGTGGCACTTGGGGTCAGGGAATTTGGCGGCCAACCTGTCGAGGGTCACCGCCATCATAGTGGACTCCTCGACGGCCTCCCCATGCTCGACGCACTTGACATTGCACTCGTAGGCGTGCTCGTGGGAGGGGCCAACAGTGATGACACCCTTAGGTCCTAGCATCTAAGCTTGAGGTAGGTGTAGTTAGGAATGGCCATGAACTTGGTGTAGCTAGGCCGGCTGATGATCGCGTGATACGTGCCGTGGAACCCAACCACCTCGAAGGTAAGTACTCTTGAGCATCGGGCAGTCCTCGAGGTTGTGATTCGCCCCTCCCTTGTGGTAAGGGCAGGGCTCCTTTAGCATCTTGTTGAAGATGCCCCCTTCGGAGGGGCCTCGAGGCTTCTTGCACTCAGCGGTGGTGACAAGGTCGTCGATGCTGGCCTCGCGATTACCCACCTAGTTCTTCTTCTTCTTCTTGTTCTTCTTGGCACCTCTGGTTGTGCTCTCGGGGTTGACCACTTGTGCCTTCCCCTTGTCTTGGCCGTCGCCGAAGAAAGCACCCACTGCCTCCTCGTCGGCTGCGTAGTTAGCGACGATGTCCATCAGCTCGTCGATGGTCATGGGGGGATTGTGCCCCAGCTCCTGGACCAACTCATTATAGGTGGTGCCCAAAACAAATGTGAGGATGACATCATGGTTGGAGATGTGGGAGAGCTCGGTGCGCTGTTTGGAGAAGCGTCAGGCGAAGTCACGAAGGGACTCCCTGGGCCTCTGCTTGCAGTTGCGGAGGTCCCAGGAGTTACTGGGGCATACATAGGTTCCCTTGAAGTTCCCCTTGAACACCCTGACGAGGTCAGGCCAGTTGCGGATCTGACCCGGGGAAGCTCCTCGAGCCACCTACGAGCGGTATCGGATAGAAACAAAGGGAGCTGGCAGATGATGGTGTGGTCATCGTGTGCTCCTCCAAGCTGGCATGCCAACCGGAAGTCGGCCAACCATAGCTCGAGCTTAGTTTCATCATTGTACTTGGCAAGGCTTGTAGGGGGTCGAAACAGAATCGACAGCGGTGTCTTCTGAATCGTCCTGCTAAAGACTCAAGGGCCCAACGGCTCGGGAGACTGGTGCCGGTCCTTATCGTTGTCTAGCGCCCGCCCCTGTGAGCGCTGAAGTCTCACGCCTCAGCATCACCACTCTTGCGTCGGCGATTCTCGTTGATGTCATGGCGTGCGTCTCGAGGCTCGTGGTGGTCGTGAATGCGCTCATAGACGGGGATAGCCTTCTTTGGTTAGGGGGCATCCGCTTGATGGACTGAGCCCTCCCTCTCATGTCGAGAGGGTTTAGGGGGTTGCTCTGACACTGCCCCTCGACGTCTCGAGGCTGAGCTTTCAGCCTGTTGTGTGGTAGCTACCACATGGAAGCCCTGAACCTCCTGCTGGATGCGATGGGTTTCGAGGTTCGAGGGGGCCAACATGTTGTGGAGAAGCATGGTAGCCGTGACGACGTTCTGGCTAGCGCGGTTGAAGATGGGGCGTTTGACCGCAGCCCCCCTCCCCCCCGCAATGATCTACCAGTGGACTTCTCGGGCTCTGGCTCGAGCCCTTCCGCCAGGCAGATGTCCATGCTCCTGGTCGAGGATCCGCTCAAGCTAGCACAAACGCTCCCTGTCCTCATCGAGCTTGGCTTGCATCTCCCGGACTTGCGTGAGCTAGGCATCCTGAGGCAACCACGCATCATTTGGCATAGCTGGTCGCTGCTCCTCCCGTAGCAGCCACAGCTGCGGCCGTGGCCGTGGGGTCAACGGTGTCGCTTCTCGACGTGACGGCTCCGTCGATGTGGAAGCACTCGTGCGTGGGGTCATAGTTGTTGGAGTTAGAGTCGAGGCTGCTGGAGCAGAAGATGGGGAATTGCCCATGCTGCTCCTCCTCCAGCTGGCGTCGCATCGTGCTGACAGTGCGGCGCCTTGGGCCAGGCGCTCGAGAGAAGTCTAAGTACTCGGAGGTTGGCATGACTGTCGCACAGGAGAGGCCCCTGAAGGGTTGCGTGCGCACACATGCCAGCGCTCATGGCGCTAGAGTATGATCTGGTGGCATTGTCCAGGCTGAACGAGAATGGTCGTTGTGCTGCGAACAGCCCATGAGGTAGCAGGTCGGGCGGTGCCGGAGCCGCACCTATCGGGGAGACCGCACCCGATCTCCTCGACGAGCGCATCGTGAAGATGAAGTTGAGGTCATCACCGAGACCTCCCAGCACCTCTTCTGATCCCAGGCGTAGGTCTACCAGGTTCCCAACTAGGGACCCTGCATCCTCAACCGGGAGTGAGGAAGCCAAGGTGGATGTCGACTCGAAGCGGTGATGGTGGTTGCACCGGCAATGCCTCCTCCTGGCACGGAAGCGTGGTGATGAGACCGGCGAGGAGCCCATTGTGGGGACCCGAGACTGCCTTCGCTCGGATCTCCGATCGAGAGTAGGACCATGTCTTTACCGTGGCCTAGTGACATGAACTCCAAGCTCCTGAACTAGATCACCATAGTGAACGGAAGCGATGGTACGGAGTCTGCCATCCGAAAAATGGCGGGAAACGCTGGTGATACGTAGACCCCCTACCTGGCATGCCAACTGTCGATGTCACGACCTCGGGGGCCTAACACCGATGAGTAACTATGTGTTGTGTGCTCCCTAGTCCCGATGGTGATGTAACAAGAACACACAGTTTATTCTGGTTTGGGCAAGAGAAGGCCCTACGTCTAGTGGGGGGGAGGATGTCTTGTATTCTCTTGCACCGAAGTGCTCGTGCAGGGGAGATACAAGAGAGCACATATGAAATGGGGTGAAGAATGAGGCCTAAGTCTAGAAGAGCTTGCCCTATGCCTTGCAATGTGCGTGGTGAGGCTCAGTGAGTTCAAATGAGTTCACCTTCCTTTCAACTATCCCAGCGCCCCCCTTTATAGGCCAAGGAGGGGCATGGGTGTACAAGAAACCTTAATGGTGTTGTGAGGGCTGTTGTAAGCAATGACGTCGTGGGGTGAAACCGATCATGTCATGGGTACTGTAGGTGTGTGCGCCGAAGTGAGGTCGAGCCCTGTAGCGGCGTGACTCATGATGAGATTCGCCCTTCTGAGTTGTCACAGCGAAGTCGGTGACTGACCGGTCCTGATGATGATGCTGGCGTGCCTCAGCGACATGGTGAAAGACGTGACCTCCTATTAAGGGCGTACGGCTTGCAGTAGATGACGTGCGGGGGCGGTTGGATCACTGACCGGGGCCACTGAGAGCTTGAGTCGAGGGGTACCCAGGGGGCCTTGAGGTCGTGCGGATAAGAATGAGCCCCTGGATTCCCAGTACGGATGTTGACATTTGCATCTCGAGGGGGCGCCTAACGGGGAACAGTGTTTAGTACGGAGGAATAGTGGTCTGTACGAGACGACGCTCCCCGGGATGGGCGGTAAAAGGTAGACTAGACCTCTGCACTCACCCATCATTATAGTCGTTGTAGCCACGAGGGTTGGCAGGAGTAGGCGGGACGCTTTAATTACTTCGAGCGCCGTACTGGAAGTAGGTGGGTCGAGGGGTGTGGTACTCGACGTGGGGTCATCTGCCCATGCGAACTTCTGCCACTCGAGTGGGGGGTCGTTCACCTGGGCAGAGTCCCATCACTCGAGGCCCCCGATCGAGTGGTTGAAAGTTGCTTGGCTCAGTCCGTTCGTGGGCCGGCCTGGCTAGGCTTTGTCTTTGGTTATTGGGCCTTATCCTTTTAGCAGTAGCAGGGAATAAGGAGGGCCGTTGGGAGGTTTTGGTTTGAGTTGTCTGGGGATCACCTCACCTGGATTCAGGGTTAGGGTACCCCTTTTCCAGGTACCCGACAACCCTTGAGTTGAACATCAGGACCTTATCTCTGGGTGCGAACTCTTTATGCTTAATTCTTTTGTCATGCCATCTTTTTGTTCTTTCTTTGTAGATCTTGGAGCTGTGGTAAGCTTTTTCTCTCCTTTCCTCTAGCTCTGATATTTGCATTTGGCGCTTCCTGCCAGCTAGGTGGAGATCCATATTCCATTTCTTGATGGCCCACAGGGCCCTAAACTCCAGCTCTACAGGTAGATGGCATGTTTTCCAATATACCAGCTGATATGGTGACATGCCTATGGGGGTCTTGTACGCCGTTCGGTATGCCCATAGTGCATCATGTAGCTGGTCCTTCCATTTCTTCCCCATCTCATTGACAGTCTTTTGTAGAATGTTCTTGATCTACTTGTTTGGTGTTTTAGCTTGACCATTTGTTTGGGGATGGTATGGAGTTCCAAAGTTGTGTTTGACTCCATATACGGCTAGGAACTCCCGAAAGGACTTGTCGATGAAGTGTGACCCTCCGTCACTTATGACCAATCGGGGTGTTCCAAATTGTGGGAATATCACATCATGGAACATCTTCTTGGAGTGCTTGGAATCTGCAAATTGGCAGGTTAGCGCCTCTACCCATTTGGACACATAGTCCACTGCTACCAGGATGTATTCAGCACCTCCAGACTTCGGGAATGGTCCCATGAAATCTATCCCCCAGACATCAAACAACTCCACTTGGAGGCTGTTCATGAGTGGCATTGCATCCCGGGCATTGATGTTCCCATGTTTTTGACACCTGGCACATCTTCTGACAAATTCTTTTGTATCTTGGTACATTTTTGGCCAGAAGAAACCGCTTTGCCAGATCTTGGCGTGTGTTCAGAATGCTCCATAGTGTCCTCCATAGGGTGATGCATGACATCTTTGTTTCTTAAGTTTCCTCCTGTCCTCCCCTGGTGCAACATATCCTACAACTATATAGTTGACAATATTTGCGTACCATGGATCTGAGGCAATTACCTTTAGGAGCGTGTCATCCCTTAGATAGTCATTAATTGGTAACTCATGTGTATCCCTATGACGAAGCCTAGAAAAGTGATCAGCTACTGAGTTTTCTACCCCTTTCTTAACTCTAATTTCTTGTCAAACTTTTGAAGCAGAAGAATCCATCGGATTAGCTAGGGTTTAGCGTCTTTCTTAGTGAGGAGGTATTTGAGAGCGGCATGGTCTGTATAAACAATTACCTTTGTCCCCACTAAGTAAGACCTGAACTTGTCTATTGCAAAGATCACGACCAACAACTCTTTCTCAGTTGCAGCATAATTCAGCTGTGCCCCAGATAGAGTTCTGCTAGCATAGCATATAGCATGATGCTTTTATCCTTTGTTTGGCCCAAAATGGCACCAACCGCAAAGTCGCTAGCATCATCAAAGGGCAATGTCCAATCAAGTGGTTGGATGATTGGAAATGAGTGCCTTTTTCAAGATTTGAAAGGCTTCATGGCACTCATTTTCAAAGAAGAAAGGTGCATCTTTAGCTAAAAGGCGTGTTAGGGGTCTAGAGATTTGAGAAAAATCTTTGATGAATCGCCTATAGAACCCTGCATGGCCTAAAAAGCTACAAATTCCCTTTACGTTTGTGGGAGGTGGAAGTTGTTCTATAACCTCAATTTTTGCTTTGCCCACCTCTATCCCACGGGTGGACATTTTGTGTCCCAGCACTATCCCTTCCTGAATCATAAAATGGCATTTTTCCCAGTTCAGGACTAAGTGCTTTTCCTTGCACTGTTGTAAGACCTTGTCTAGATTCTCTAGACAATCATTGAAGGTTTTGTCGTAGATGGTAAAATCATCCATGAACACCTCCATGATTTTCTCGATCATGTTGGAGAAAATAGACATCATACACCACTGGAAGGAAGCTGGAGCATTCCACAAACCGAACGACATACGTTGGTATGCGTAAGTTTCATATGGGCATTTGAATGTAGTCTTACTTTGGTCATCGGGGTGGATCGGGATTTGGTGATACCAGGAATACCCGTCAAGGAAACAAAAGAAGGAATGGTTCACAAGGCGTTCTAACATTTCGTCAATGAACACAATGGGAAGTGATCCTTCTTAGTGGCCTTATTGAGTTTCCGATAGTCGATACACATCTGCCGCCCCGTGACACTTCGCTAAAGGATAAGTTCGTTCTTTTCATTCTCAATGACTGTCATCCCTCCTTTCTTCGGCACGACATGGATAGGGCTAACCCACTCACTATGAGGCAGGGGATAAATGATCCTAGCATGTAAGAGTTTGAGGACCTCCTTCTTAACAAGTTCTCACATAGCGTTGTTAAGTCTCCGTTGGGGTTCCCTAAAAGGTGATGAATCAGGATTGATATGGATTCTATGTGTGCAGAGAATGGGACTAATTCCTTTGAGGTCCTCGAGTGAGTAGCCTATGGCCGATTTATGTTTTTCTAAGACAACGACAAGTCTATGGGTTTTGTCTTGAGAAAGCTTGTCACTGATGATGACAGGAGTTTCACGGTTATCATTTAGAAAGACATACATTAAGCCAGAAGGAAGGGGCTTAAGCTCAATTGAGGGCTTTGATGGTATTTCGGTTTGGTCTAGCTCGACAGGTTCTGCCAACTCTTCTTCTTCTTGAATAAAGTGTTCATCATCTAAAGCTGGTTGAGCCATGTCTTCTAAAGAATCCATCAAGACATCCTCAATAGGGTCTTATTCGGACTTAAGTTCTACTATCGCATTATTAGAGCGTGAAAGCGTAACGGTGATAGGAGAACTTCCCAATTTCAAGTTCAAGCGACCTTGATTTGGTCTTTCCTGAAAGAGTGTCCCTAATGGTAAACCAACCAAGAGGGATGTGTCCCAGATGTCATAGATATGAAAATCTAGACGGTACTCGAGACCTCTTATGCGTAACAGAATAGACCTTATGACCCCATACCTTTCAAGAGTAACTCCCATAGGAATTCTTAAAAGCTTATGTGATGGAGTCATGGATTCGTTGGGGAAAAGTTTATCAGCCAGAGCTTTTGACATGATATTCATCCCAATGGTAGGACTATAGTGAGCCTCTATAGCGGTTTCCTTAAGAGTACAAAGAAGAATATCTGAAGGGACAATGATTTGGGCTACCTCAGTAGATAGCTCTATTTCTGCCAACCACTCACGACTCATGATGGCCGACAGTCCTTTGATGTGTTCTACAAGGAAGGACTCATTGTGCGGACCATCATCCTCAGTCAGTGCAGAATGCACTAGAGGTCTCACTTGAACTAGTAAATTTGAGTCATTTCCAAAATCTTCAAAAAGATCTTTCTCGAATTCAAAGGGAAATGAAGAAGAAGGATGAGGTTCATCATCCTCTAGAGTGTGGTGCATTCCCTGGATAAGGGGCTCTATGGCAACCAAATCAGGAGAGGGATTTGAAGGAATTTTGGATTTGGTTGCTTGTGCCTCCTCTTGTTGGTTGGGACCAACCTCAACTACTTTAGGAAACTCATCATATATGCTAGTGTAAGGGGTATTTTCGAGGATTTTCTCAAGTATAGCTTTCCCCTCAATAATGGTCATGTGCGTGAACAAGCCTCCAGAAGATATGTCAAGGTGGAGAGCAGTTTCTTTGCTCAGACCAAGATGAAAATGATTTAGGAGGACTTGGTCAGGTAAACAAAGGTCTGTGCCTATATTTATCATATTCATGAACCTAGCCCAAGCTACTCCTAAAGATTCCTTCTCCTTTTCTTGAAAGGTAAGAATTTCAATTCGAAGGGAAGCAACTCGGGAAAGAGGGAACAAAGCGTGACAAAATTGGTCCTAAAGTTTATCCTAATTTCCATTTACTCCTCCAACGGTATGAACGTACCATTGGTTTGCTCTCCCCAAAAGGGAGAATGGAAACAACTTCCATTTAATGGTCTCATGTGCCATGCTAGAAATATATAGGCATGAACACAAGTGCTCAAATTCCCGAAGGTGAGTGTATGGATTTTCATCATCTCGCCCAGAGAAGGATTGGCCCTAAACCATGGCTATAAAGCCAAGATGGAGTTCATAGCCAGGAGTTGTGATTGGCTGTGATGATTGTGGTGGCTCTAAGAACTCACCCTTTGGTGTAGAAAATTTATGAATAGGAGTGGAATCCATATGGTGGGTGGTGGTAGATATATTTGTGTTAAAAGAAAATAAAAATGATACACGGACGAACTTGGTTCGGGTCTAGAACAGCTACTGTTCCCCGGCAACGATGCTAGAAAGCTTGTTGGTACTTCTTAGCGTAAGTAGATAAATCCGCAAGCGCACGGAGTACCATCGTAGCTTTCACCCGAAAGTATTCAGGGTATCGTATTTTCCACAGGGAATGGAGTGTACGAGAGAGGAGCAAGAACACCCAAAAAAGAAGGTAGAAGGATATTTTTGGTAGGGAGAGAGGGTATTCTAAGGTTAGACTAAGGTCACCAGATAACTAAAGTCTCGGCTTACTGAACTCACCCACTTCGGAGCAGCGGTACCTTTCCGACCCTCGAAAAGACTGGGAAAAAGGTGATCAGGAGAAGGCCGCCAAAAGCTCTACAGAAACACCAGCCCGAACGTGGTGGAATACAAAGGCCTTGTCGGGTCTGTCACCCCCGGGGCTACCACAACTATCCGTGGGGCTGGGCGCAAACTCAGGTAACACTCTAGCCTAGACACCACGTCTATGCTGTCGGTTACTACTCTAGCTGGTTACCTTGGACTAGAGCACTCGGTCGAGCGAAGAACCCGTAAGCAAGTAAAGTAAGCGCTGAACTTTAATTAAATAGGTCACTAGGAAATTCCAAAGAAAGAACACGGATATTACTTACGAAAGAGTCAGGCTCCATAGAGGTACAAGTTGGGGGAGAACCCAACAAGCCAGCTCCGCCTCTGCACTGCGCCTCCTCTCTCTTCCTCTTTTCTGGCTTATACAACTAGGTGAGAGCACCTAGAGGGACACCACTACTACTATAAAGATATGAAAGTGGAAGCTCAAGAGGTAGAATATATAGTGTATAGCTCAAATATGTAGTGTAGATCGTCTTTACAATAGGGGGAGATGGCCTCTATTTAACTAGAGAGGAGGGCAAGGTTTTACACATCACCCCCAGCCTAATGACGGTGGAAATCATGCAAACAATCATCAATATGTCGATACATTAATTACCAACCGACTTGGGTTGAAAACCAGAAGAGAACCGGTCATTAAGGCCTTGAACCGGAGCTAAACCAGCGTAATCTACGTAGTCAGCAATTTCTGGAAAGAAATAGGTCGGCGCAAGCAGCTGAACCGGGCCAAACCAGCCGAAAACCGTGGCCCAGCCGTGCATTGGGCGGGCAGACCGCGCACCGCCTCGCCTCGGCCAACGAGTGGGCGCCACATGTCCTGGCGGGCCGGCTTCCGCATGAACACGCTCCCGCCAATGGAGTTTCAAACGAACGCAGGCGCGCTCCAAGTGGGGGCCAACAGGGCGGACCCCGCTGTTAGCCGCTGTCAGTAGCAGCTGCTGTGTCCAGCGCATGTTGATGCCTATCATAGGGCCCATCCGACCATGTGGCCATCTTCTGTTTGCTAATGGCGTTGACTTCTGGGGTGCTGACGTCAGCGATGACGTCAGCACTCCTTTTAATTTGAAAATTTTCATATCTTTTTATTAGGAGCTCTAAAAATAGCAACTAATATATGAATTTTGAGCAGCGCGACAAGCTCTATGCATTGGTGTACTCCAATTCTTCTTTTGAGATACTTTTATTTGGTGAAAAATTAAATATTTCTACAAAACAATGGAGAGAACCAAAACTCATGGAACTTGTTAAATAAATAATATTTTCTTATAATGTATCATGGATTTAATTATTTTAGATCATTTTGGCGGTCAAATTATATACAATTAGGAGTGCCAACAGACATGAAGGGTTCTATAGGTGATTTATTAAAGACTTCTCTCAGATCTCTAGACCCCTAACAGGCCTACTGGCTAGGATGTACCTTTTTAGTTTACAAATGTGTGTTTACAAGCTTTCCACACTCTTAAGAAAGAACTCATCTCGATTATTCAGCCACCCGATTGGTCATTACCATTCGAGATCATGTGTGATGCTAGTGACTATGCTGTTGGTGCGGTCCTTGACCAAACCAAAGATAAAAAACATCACGCAATAGCATACGCCAGCAAGACGCTAACAGGAGCTCAGCTTAACTATGCTACCACTGAAAAGGAGCTCCTTGCAATCATCTTTGCTATTGATAAGTTCCTGTCTTACTTAGTGGGAGCAAAAGTGATTATTTATACCGATCATGCTGCACTTAAATACTTGCTCACTAAGAAAGATGTGAAACCCCGTTTGATTCATGGATTCTTTTACTCCAAGAGTTTGATCTAGAAATAAAAGATAAGAAACGAGTAGAGAATACTGTTGCGGATCATTTGTCGCGTATGTAAGTCACTAACATGCAGGAATTGCTGATCAATGACTTCCTACGCGATGACATGTTACTCAAGGTGACGGACACCACCCCATGGTATGCAAATAATGTGAACTACATGGTTGCAGGATACGTACCACCAGGGGAGAACCGAAGGAAACTGCAAGTAGAAAGGAGACGTCACTTATGGGATGACCCATACCTGTATAAGGTATGTTCAGATGTCCTGTTAGAAGATGTGTACCAACAGCTCAAGGACTACACATCATTGAGAAGTGCCATTCAGCACCGTACGGAGGTCATTATGGAGTATTCCGCACACAAGCCAAAATCTGGCAGTGTGGATTCTTCTGGCCAACGATGTAAGAGGACACCAAAGAATTCATTCGGAGGTGTCGGAAGTGTCACTTCCAAGGCAACATCACAGCACGCAGTGCGATGCCCCTGCACTACAACCTTCAAATAGAAATATTTGATGTGTGGCGCATTAACTTCATGGGACCATTCCAGAAGTCCCAAGATTGCAAGTACATCCTTGTTGCTGTCAACTACGTATCCAAGTGGGTGGAAGCCATCCATGCAGAGCTGCTGATGCCAAGCATGCCAGAAAGATGTTCCATGAGATAATCTTTCCTCACTTTCGAACACCACGCATGGCGATAAGCGATGGAGGATCACACTTCATTGATAAAACATTTAGAGCATTCCTAAAGGAACTCAGCACCAAGCACAACATTGCTACACCTTACCATCCGCAAACAAGTGGCCAAGCTGAGACATCCAACAAATAGATCAAAAATATCCTGCAGAAGATGGTCAATGATATGGGGAAAGGATGAAAAAATAAGCTTCCTGATGCACTCTGGGCATATAGGACTACTTATAAAACCCCTATCGGCATGTCACCATTCCAGCTGGTATACGGGAACTGCCAGTGGAGCTTGAGCACCGAGCCTATTGGGTAATCAAAAGCTGGAACATGGATCTCAAGCTAGCTGGGCGAAACCGACAAAAGCAAATAGCCAAGATAGAGGAATGGCGTGAGAAAGCTTACCACAGTGCCAAATTATACAAAGAAAAAACAAAAAGATGGCACGATCACCGTATCAAGGTCAAGGAGTTTCGACAGGGTGATCAAGTCCTGTTGTTCAACTCCAAAGTAAAATTATTCGGTGAGGGGAAGCTGTGGAGCAAGTGGAACGGGCCATACACCGTCATCGATACATCATCCCATGGAGCGATAACAATTCAAGATGATGACGGTATCTTCAAGGTTAACGGTCAGAGACTAAAACCCTTCCTTGCACTATCTCACAAATCTAACTTTGATCAAGAAATAGATAGAATAGATTTAATTATGCAATAAAAATAAATATAATTGCTAAAAATGTTTATTAGGCTAATTAATATATTATTTATAATTACAAAATAATAATCATGTTTTCTTGCTTTAAGCAAAATCAAGCATTTTATTTCATTTATATTCTTTTATGATTGAAATGTTGTTGTTGTTTAAAGTATAAATACAAAAAAATATTTTGAAAAAGTTTAAAATGTGACTTAATCTCTTTACTTAATGAGGATTATTTGAGTTAAGTCTGAGCATCATACACGTATCAACCAAACCGACAACATTTTCAAATTTCAAACACGCGGTTCTGTACCTGGACGAAAATTTGGGCGAAGAGGAACTCCGGGTGCGCCTGCCGACCCACCTAGTCCGGCCGGCCCACCGCAGCTCCTCTCGCCCCTAATTTTTTCCACCACGTTTCATTTCGCGTTTTGATGTCATCTTGATGGCGATTACGCCCTGGTTGATTCGGAGAGTGTAGGGGTGCCTGCCTAGTCCTATAAGTAGTCCCCTCATTCTCATTCTTTTCGCTTATCAAGCTCAAGCCATTCCTCTTCCTTCTTCATACACTCCAGCAAGAATTCCCTATTCTTAGCCATGGCGCACTGCTCCCTAGCCCCTCCTAGCTCCACTTTCAACAAGAAAAAGGC
>JALGXP010001098.1:0-16911 GCA_023333625.1 Bothriochloa decipiens
TTGGCAGTGAATGCTCGATTTCCTTTCTGACATAGCTTTTTTTTTTTTATTGTCAATATAAACTTGTGCTAGAATGTATTACTTTACCCAGTGTACCACTGATTCAACTGATGTGTAGGGAACAAATATTTTTTATAGGTTGGAGACGTGGTGCTTGTTGAGAATGAATCTGTGATCGACAATGAACATAAACTGGTTGGATTGCACAGCTTGGTATGCCAGCTTTCTGCATTGAAACAAGATTCATTAACCATGTGATGTGCCACCAAGCTGTATCTATTCATAGGATAATTAGCATTAAGCAACAACCTCTGTTGAATGAACTTGTCTCTGTTGAATGAACTTTTTTAGTCTCTGTGTACCATTTCACACAAAAAGGGATCGTTTCCTTTGTTTCAAGTCCCTCACAATGATAACCTTACTTCTTAGGTCGGCTACAATGTTATAACTTCCAGGCGGCGCAATGTTGGCAAGGTGAGTCCCTTAAAGAGAGGTAACCTGCATAATTTTATTTCCAAAAGCATTTAAAGAATCTGCTTGAATTCGGGTGTTTTTAAGTCCTTTTTTTATTCCTTAGGTGCGTGGTTTCACATTTGACATCAATTCAGGTGTCATGGAGTCTCTTGAGCTTGACTCATTTGGGCTTTCGATTGTCCCTTCTAGCTTGGTAATTGAACTAGAAAACTAATCTTGTTGTGCATACACTCCTGCTGAATATTATCCTGCTGCTGTCTCAATACACCACACACCTCCCTTTCCAGGTAAGCACATACTGTTTATTTGTCGAAGACGTGTTGGATATAGTCTCTGGTACAATCGTGGTTCATGAAGACGCTGTCTCACGGCTTCAACGGTTAACACAGGTCTGCATTCTGACTGCTGCTGATAGATGCTAGTAAACCTAGAATTTGTTCCTGATAATTGGATAAGCACACTTCGAGTGAAAGTATCCATCAACTGAATTTTAGGGCATTTTGGGCACTCAAAACATCCACGTACCCGGTGGTGAGATTGACGAGTACAGTAAAACTGGGGTCAGGAGGAGGAGGAGAGCAAATGGCCAGGGAAAGTCCGGTGGCCGAGAACTCCGCAGGGAAGCGAGGCATCAGGAGGATGACTGGGAGCTGCCGATGGAGTATTGACACTTCGTACCGGTTTCGTGCGGTAGCAGGAGGAGGAAACTCGCCGTGGTAGCATTCTGTTTTAGTGCTATTCTTGTGTACCATAAATAGTCAAGAACGTGATATGTTTTAGTTGTACATACTAGAACACATCGGAGGATTACGAATTCAGAAAAGTCGAAAGGGCGGTGGCCCTTTCAACCTGGTCATAGTTTGGTCGCTTTGGCCCGGTGGGTTAGTGAAAAACCTGGTCATAGTTTGGTCTGCGTGCAATGATGGATGGTACCCCTTTTGACATCCCCGACACTGAATGCAATACCCCATGGTATTCAGTGATAAGTACGCACGCACTGGTGGAGGCGACCTCGTCTCTCCTTCTTGTCCGTTGTTTGTGTACCTTTTTTAAGTGGAGACCCATATACCCTGGGACTGGGACCCTACGGTTTTTTTCTTACATTAGGGCCATATTTTTTTAGTTTTTTAAGTTTAGGTTCAGATTCACTATGTAAAAAAAAATTCTCTGTCACATTAGAATATCGACACATACATAGAGTACTAAATATAGATGAAATCAAAAAATAATTGTACAGTTTGGTTGTACTTTGCAAAACGAATATTTTGAGTCTAATTAATCAATGTTTGAATAATTTTTACCAAATACAAATGAAATACTATAGTTCGCTACAGTGGCATAACAGTGATTCGGCCATGGACAACTAAACAAGACACAGCAACCAACCAGCTTGCCATCACTGTCCCGGTGTGAACCCAGCGCATTTTTCGCGTTTGATATCGAGGGGGACCTCAGCTGATGAATGTTCACATTCACTCCCACCAGATTCCGCCGACCAATTGATGGCGCCAACACCGGCCGGCACTCGTCCACCCACAAGTCAGTTCTGCCGGCGTCCAGCAAAAGATCGCCATCGTTCGTTCCACACACCACACCGTGCAGCTGTGCTATCGGAGAGCCGGAGACGCCTGTCGTGGACCATGAAATTCTATGCGCGGACAGGGGGGCCAGGCCAGTAGGCCGGCCACCTAGTAGCTACTAAGCTAGTACAAACATGAGTATTCTGTACTCGTATAATGCACTTCTGAAGTTCTGATGATGCTGTATGCTGAGGTGCCTGGCGCTTGCGTCGTCTTGTTCCACGTCGCCTACTAGAGAGGAGGTGCAGTACAGTGTTCACGTGACATCAACTCGGCGACCTGGGATAAGTAGGCATAGTAACTGTTTGGTAACGGCAGGTGATCATCTGGTGCTCAAAGCGAAGGCGATCAGTCGAGCAGATGCAGTTATCACCGATACATGTCCATGGACATGGATGGATACATATACACACAGCGGTGGCGCTGCCGCGCTGGTGCCGAGCAAGTTGCACAACTGCGACAGGCCACGGGCTCGCAGGTTCGCAGCGCCCACGGTGGTGCACACGGGCGTGCGGTGCCCGGCCGTGTGAAGGCGTGAGGTCTCCCTCTCGCCAGTAGTTCGCTCTCCTCACTCAACACACGCACACGCTCACACACAGACAAACCTACTAACTACACTTAGATCTGAAAATCGCGTCTTTTTAAAGATCATTAAAATCTACTGATTTTGTAAGCGACGGACACGTCATAATCCCACCGTAGCATCACGCGAGAAAGACTTAAAAAAATATTTGAGAAACACTATTTCCACGTCGAACTAAGTTCGAACTCGACCGGTGGCTTCGGCACTCCGAACGCTCACCACCCGAGCGTAAGTTCGCTCCCCTCTGCCGTGGACAACGGAGGACGATCCGCAGCAGCAGCTGCACTAGAATCGTCGCTTCTCCATATCCGGTAATGACGACACATACTACAGCTTAATTTAAACAATGTCTACGCCATAATTAGCCAAGCGAAGTCGCCCCCTATGTTTGAGTTTGACTAAAGCAAGACCTACTGGTGCTTAGCAGACTTGAAGTAGTACCAACGACCGACGAGCACACCGACAAGAGAAGAGGAAATGACAAGGAGAAGTAGAACTTCTAGAGGAGTAGTACCTCTCCTCCTGATCCTGCCCTGTCATCAATCATCGAATACCTGTATTAAGTCAGGCAAATTGCACGGCAGAGTTTCCAGTAGTCCACGGACGGGACCAACCACCCGGTGGTTCACTGCCTCCAGTCGCCAGCGCTAAGCGGAGCACGCGTGGCTAAGAGTCGGCCCCACACGGTGTCCGTCACGGCGGCAACCGGAGACCACGGGTGCAGTCAAAAGCGCCGGGGTGAGACGATGGCGTGGCGCCCGCACGACGGGGCTCGGTCTCGCGCCAGAACCGGAGGGGGACGCTACCGAGCGTCGGAACAGAGAAGTCGTCAGGTCAACGTAGCCCCGGCCACCAGTCAACCCATGCCTCCCTCCTGTCCCCGTTGTTTTACCACCCACGCGTTTGACCACGGACCCTGTAGGCTCGCCCCCCTTTTCCTGCCCCCGTCTGGCGCCGCCGTCTCCGTCGCGCTCTCTCTCTCTCTCCCTCTCCAGTTCCCACTCCGCGGCTCCGTTCACACCGGTGAATGAATGGTGATGGAGCGCTGCAGCTAGCGCTTGCCTGTTTGTACCACTAGTCATAGTCAACTGCTCTTACCTCGCCCTCGCCGCGGGATCGGAGGAGACTCGTCGGTGGTGTTTTTTATACTGCTAGCACTAGTGCCCTGGTCGTTTTTGTTGCCTCTTGAAGCGAGCGCGTCATCTCATAACTTCCAAGAACTGGGGTTCGAGAGGTAGCAACAAGGGGAAGGAGACGACGACGACGCGGCCTTCGGCTCGGAGGAGAAGGAGACAAGAGGCGTAGACGACGAGGAGGAAGCGTCCAGGGGGACCCTGTTCGAAAGGTAAGTTCTTGGGTGCCTTCTCCCTCTCTGCCTTTTCAACTGAGGTTCTTCTCACGGGTAGCTTGATTCAGTTTGGTGAATTGAACTTCTTCGACATGGGAGTTTGCACTGCCGGGTCTGGGTCTCTCTGCTATCCCCGTTTTTCCTACGGCGACTTGAGGATTTCTCTGAACTGAATGTGCAAGTAGGATGATTCGGGTGCCCGGGTTCCTTCATTGTTTTCATGCTGTCTTGGAATTGAGATCCTGCTCCGACTTTTGCGGGTGCTTTGTGCTACCTACCAGCCATCATGGCAGTTAGTTCTAGTTGTTTTCTGAAAGAGGTCCTTTGAGGTATCTGTAACGGCACCGAAATTATGACTCTTTTCTAGAAGCGTTTAGTTCTAGTTCAACATTATTTAGGTCTTTGTTCAATTAGTAGAGTGATTTGTGGGAGCTGAGGATATTTGACGGCCTCATGATTCATGAACAAGCCAGAGGCGTTAGGATGTTTTCCTAGTAGTAGTACATATGCGGCACTATCACCTTTAGATTTATTTTTCTTGGTCAGCATCTAATCTTAGTTGTTCGGTGGATTTCTAACGGAGATCAAATTTTCATGCTTTAATTCCATCCCAAACTGCTAGCCTCTTCTGTTGGTGAGATTCTGATCATCGTTCCCTTGTATGTTTGCGCTTTTATAGGCTGGCAGCTGCGGGTGTCTTCTGCAATTACTTATGAAGTTCTGAACTTGGAAGATACTCTCCTCAGCATTAGGGGCTTGGTGCTAACTGGTGGCAACCGCAGCCTGGAACTGTGAGCTGTGGGTGATGTTCTGGTACTCTCTACCTTGATGGCAAACACAGAAGGTTTTCGCCTTGTGAGATGCCCAAAGTGTCTGAACATCCTCCCTGAACCGCCAAATGTTACAGTCTACAAGTGCGGTGGATGCGGCACTACCCTTCGAGGTAAAATTTTGATAGTTCGCTGAGAAAAAACTTTATAATTTGTTAGCTCACAATTTCTGAAGTTTCCCTCCTTGCGCTTTTGCAGCTAAAATCCGTGCCAGCAATGGCCAACATGTGGCTGCAAAACAAGTCCGCCAGGACTCTGACAGTTATTCGGTTGCAACCGTTGTGAGCAATGGGGTGCCTCCTCAAAACAAAGACCAAGGCTCCATTGGTGCTATCACAGAGAATTTTTCTTTCAGTGCTGATGCTCCAAGCACCGAGTATGACAGCAACGGAACAAGGAGCAGTGAAAATGGTGGTGATATGCTGGCTGGGCAGAATGCTGTGGTGGTTGAGGATACTGAGAACAAGGACAATCATGATTTCGAAGGCCAGGATACCAGTTCAAGGATGGAAGATCCTGCTGACCAGACACGCCTGAATGCAAATGGCACATATTTAGATTCCGGTGAAACTGAAAACCACACCGTGGAACAACCTATGGAGAATTCAGAGACTTGCCATGTAAGTGGGCATGATGATACTGAATTCCACTGGAACGCCTGTGGAAATAAAATGAATTCTTCTGAGATGAACAAAGCCGCCGTCAGTATGCAACATCCTGAGCAGAAGGAAGCAGGCGAATCCGAACATACAGCAAACAAGAAGAGTTATCTTGTGAGGGTACAGTCTCGGTCTTGTGATCTTCGATCATCAACAAACTCGATTGATTTCCATTCTGCACGGATTTCTCTTCAGTCAAAAAGCTTCAGGGCTGGTGAGCCCCTTCAGTCCAAGATCATGAACACAGTGGATGAACTGAAGGGTGACCTTTCTGAACTGTTCAATAAACCTGCAGACAGCAAGCCAAATGCACACCACCCTCCACGCCCTTCCAAACAAGATGGCCACATGACCCGTGCAGCCAACACATCCAGTGCACCTCTTGCAGCATACCATCCTGCTGCCAAGCATTCTGGCTATGTATCTCGCCTGAGCAGGTCTGGCCAGGTTCCTCCTCCTCGTGGACTGCCGTCGCTGCGATATCGCCGGCACAGGGTTTACTCATTCCATCATCACAATGTGCAAACGGAAATGAGACCTTGCCGTCACGAGTGCTGCCATAGCTGCCAGCAGCAACCCTGTTACAGATCCTGCAACCAAGAACCTGCACCGATGCACAGGCCACCGACGACCAAGGAGATCAGGCGCCGTCCTCCTCCCAGAAACCACTGCCTGCCCGTCCTACGTGGCGCGCCGTTCGTCATCTGCTCCAACTGCGTCAGTCTGGTCCAGCTGCCCACCGACTTCGCCGTCCCGAGCAGAGGAACACGCCGGGTGCAGTGCGGTTCCTGCTCCGAGGTCCTCTCCTACTCCTACAGGGACCCCGCCAGGAAGAACCAGCTGCAGTCGCCGTTCGGGGGCGATGAGTACAGCACCGATGAGTACGAGACTCACCACCACCAGGCTGCCGCCGGCGGCGGCTTCGAGCAGGCGGATCCGGTGTCCTACTCCGAAGAGTACGGGCTCTCGTTCGGCATCAGCCACTCGACCAGCACCGAGGACGGGCAGCCGCTGTACGTGTCGAGGAACTCGTCCTTCAACACCGTCGCCGACGAGAGGACGGGCAGAGACGGCAAGCTTCACCGGCTGATGGGGTACTCGTCGGCGAGCGAGCTGCTGCTGCGGCACTCGCCCGACCTGTTCGAGAGCTTCGACAGGCGCACGCCCGCCGCCGAAAGACAGGCGCACGTCGTCGACAGGAAGGGTAAATGCGTCTGCGTGGCGGAAAACGATGCGGACGCGGGCGAGCGAGACGGTGGTGCGGTGAAGAGATCCAAGGCGAGGAGTGGGGGCTTGCCGCTCCATGGGATCCTCAAGAAGGGGATCCATGGCCTGGAATCACTCAAGCTCAGGTCGTAGCTGATGATGATCGAGTTTGGCGGGGAGATGGCGATCGAGTTTAGGAGAGGGTAGCAGGCTAGCTGCATACTACACGACAGGTTTAAAGTTTAGTGGCAGTGTTTAGTGATTGGCGTTCTGATGTGTGCTTACTGCTTAGTGGCTAGCTTGTGTGGGTTGTCTGCAAATTGCAATTCATGTATGTGTAGAGTTGGTTGTTTTGCAAATTTTGTGTGCTCTTCGATGCTGCGGATGTAATGTACATATATATTGATTGATGATTTGTGCGCGATTTATTCATCATCGGTTTGGCTCGATCCGGCACTGGAGATTGCTGCGTTTGGCTTTTCGAAAATTGTGACAACATGGTAGGAAGGGGAGAAGAGAAACAGGGATGAGAGCCTCACAAACGAATGGACCCCATATGTCATGGAGGAGTATACGTGCCTTAATTTGAGGAGCACTAGAAAACAAATCAAATCCTTCCTTAAATGAAAAACAGGGCCCTTAAAATACGCCACGATCACGATTCACCTCGCGTGCTCTCTCCGCCCTCTCCCTGTATAGCTGGATCTCTCTCCGCTCACTCTACCGTTTCAGCCGGTGATTTATGCAGTGTGCTTTCTTGTCGCGCTCTAAGGCAACTCGCCGTGAAAGCGACGAGACGTGTATTGAACTACTTTTTCCCTTAAAGCAATACGAACATAAACGCGTTCTCGAAAAAAATGAAAGCTATAATGTGGTATTTGATGCAATGATGCCTACTAACGTCGAACATTATGCGAAAATTATCGGGTGTCCCTTCACCGGGTCCGCCCCTGCATACGGGGAACACATTTTACTCCCAAAACATAGATAGATGTAGGTATTATGTTTGTTTAGGTTGATTTCTGTTCGTTCCCTTCCCAGATTTGCGAAACAACAGTCCGTGTTTTTTTTTTTTTTAGCAGTCCGTTGAATTGGGGACGAGTGATTTGGATAGGAATCCTAGGATCTAATCTAGTTCAAATTGAGTTATTATGGTATAAAAATAAGCGAGGCACAAAGCTATCAGGTTGGGTTAAGGGTTTGCTGTCCATTGGTTTGGGTTCTCACAAAGCATTAGCTTTTGCATTTTGTATTGATCTTCACTGGCAGGTAACATGGCTGAACTTAAGTGGAGGGAAGCGCTGCTGGAGACACCCTCAGGGTTCGCCCTGTTTGCTGTTGATGAAGATGTACTCAAGGAACCTGATGTACCCATCCAATTCTATTTCTTCCCTACACTTGTTTCATCACTTCCCTTTTCCTCTGGACCTTGCATCTAGTGATAAATGTACACATACTTTGTCATTTTTTTTTTTCACAGGATATCTGGGTGTATTTCAAGAATGTAGCTACTGCAAAACATGTATGATACGGAATTATGGATAATTCTATTTGCACTAGATCACTATTGTTTTTGCTACCCATTTGATTTTTTTTTCTTGCTTGGACAGATTATGGTTCACGTTGATGATGTTGCTTGGGATGGTAAGACACAACCTAGCAAGGACCTCATTCGTCTAATTCGAAAATCCTGCAGGAATAAGAAGGATCTAATCTAATTATTCAGAGTGCTGAACTTCAAGCAGTTATTAAGGAAACGTTGGTCAGTACATGCTCTCAATTGTTCCATTTATGTCAGATGGTCCATGCTCCGTGCTGACTCGATGTGTTTTGTAGAACATCCAATGTTCATATGAACCTACTGTTATTGATGAACTCATTTGGGGAATGAAGCATGTCCTTCGTGGGTTTATTCACTATGAAGAAGCCAGCAAAATAACTAGAGAGTATCGTCTTCCACTAAGCAAGGGATTGCAACGGTTCTTACAAGATCATTTGATCAATGTCTCGCCAAAAATGGTAACTCTTCCTTCTACTGGAATCCCCCTACCCCGCCCACAACACACACAAAAAGTTGATTCAACTCAAAGTAGAGCATCCATCTTAAATTCTTAATTCATATAATTGACGCATATAAATATTTGTTTGATTCTCTTATATGCATTTCAGCTTCATAATACATTCATATCGGAAATTGGCTTGTTACGCTATGTGGACACAACTTTAGAGCAAGTTCCCAAGACATTGAGGGAGTCATTTGATCAACATGTTTGTAGAATAGGTGAAAGTATTGAGGATGACTTAGACTATGCCAGAGTTCTTGCAAGGATTCTTGTTCCTGAGTTGGCACCACAATATGATTTTTCGAAGGTACATGCTTATATTTATTAGCACCAGAATATGAATATTTGAATACATGCAATAAACCACTCATTCACCTTACATTAATTTTTGTTCTTATAGATGTTCCCATTGGACTTAGCACTAAAGATCGAAGAAGCAGATAAACATGCAACTAAATATCGATATGAAAAGCTTTCCATCCACGACAGGGAAATCATTATGGGAGCTCTTAGTCACCTATTGGCTGTTCCTAAACAACGAAATGAGATTATGATCAGTGTCAAGCGTATGGAATCAGAAATGACATATCATTGGAGGACATTGGAAGGTGATGAAGAACCAAGGTTTGTGCTGCATGTATATGCCATTATGGGGATATGTTTCTTAAGACCAAAAATGCACATTGCAGTTGTCTTTTGTTACTTCTCACAATGTCAGTTTTTTTTGCTCTTGTATTGATTTGTGCAGGGAACCTGCCAATTTGAAGGATTCAACATATAGGAGGACACTCCTTGACACTCCTTCTGGTTTTGCCATTTTTGATATTTGTGAGGATGTCTTTAAACAGCCTCAGGTACTCATCCTCCACTTCATCCATTTTACTTCCACTCCTTTAGGTGACACAGTGAAAAAGTTTTTCTCCCTTTCAATTTTTGCAGCACATATGGACATCGTTTATCAGTGGAGGCACTTGGGGTATAAAATAAATCCATACACATACTAGTTATTTCCATGTAATTCGTTCCCTAGATCTAATTTAAGCAACATGGCTTCGAGGTTCCAAGCTTCATGTGACTAAAAGGATTGCTTTGAATAAAAAGCCTTCTCTTCTTGGTTGTTTAATCCTGTCAGAGGGCCTGATAGCCTTATTTGTGCTGCAGCGTAGCTTTATTTGCAGCAATTTTGTTCACCGTGGTTTCAAAGGTGACTCCACTGTTCCGCAAGGCAAGCTGGGTGTGCCTGGATATCTATGCGACGCCTTTGGAACAGAGGTGTCCAGCTTAGAGATAAGCCTAATCTGCACATTTCTAGGTGGACCTTTTGGAATGTTAGTATGAAACTATTTTTTGCATCTAGTGTTCAGTAGGATGCAAGTGGGTTGACCAAAAGCCACTTCACACATTTAGAAATAGAATTCCATCTCATATCATAGTGGTTTTTTTCTCTTCCTTTACCCTGGCTTGAGACCCGCTATGTTGAGATAATACGTATAGGTAACATAGATTCGGACCCATATACCTAGCATGTAACACTTGATCAACTATTATGCTCACCTATTTAGGATACATTGGTTAGTGAGTTTGCATGTGGTGCTACCTTGCGCATAGGCATTGGCACCAAGGTCTAGGCTGCCAGCTTTGTGAAACACTGCTACATGATAGCACGATAATAGTTTGCAGAAAGTCTGTTTTTTTCCCTATTCTTGCATGCGGTGCTCCCTAACTTCAAAATTTAGTATGTTTTAATTTCTTAGCTTGTTATTTCGTGTTCTCTTGTTTGAGACAAGAACCATATTATTCATGCTGGACTTGTATTCATATGTTTTGTTACTGCTGTGGGGTGGGTAATTCTTTTCTAACGTCTGCTACCATGGCTGTCAGGTTGTCTTAGCTCTTGGTTTCGTAAAGGTTCATGACAAATCTATTGTCCGGGATAGTTGTCAAGGTCCTGGCCAGGATCTGAGCAGGCTTATTCGAAAGCTACGTCCACATAAAACTAAATTGATTGTTCAAGATGATGATCTTAAATCTGTCATTGAGGAAAAACATGTCAGTATATTCCCTCAAATATTACATTTATCTCAAACGATGAATGTAGCCTGAATTGTGAATTCTAATGTTGGTATCGTTTTCAGAAGGTCCAATGTTGCACTAAACTGTCAAATGA
Organism: Bothriochloa decipiens; assembly: GCA_023333625.1. Classification (NCBI taxonomy): domain Eukaryota; kingdom Viridiplantae; phylum Streptophyta; class Magnoliopsida; order Poales; family Poaceae; genus Bothriochloa; species Bothriochloa decipiens. The sequence continues at coordinate 10,911 of JALGXP010001098.1, forward strand.
TGATGATGGTGTTGGTGATTTGATGTGGGGACTGAAGCATGTCCTGCATGAATTTATTCCCCAAGAAAAGGGTAATTTAACTGAAGATTATTATCTGCCAATGAGCAAGGGATTGCAACATGTGTTACAATCAAATGGTATCAATGTCTCACTAGGACAGGTACTTATTCTCCCTTTGCTACCATACAGTGTTTACTACTCTACTCTATATACCAATACAGTCACATATAACTGGCGCCACCATATATATCCATATAATAGGGTGACAAGCATTAATATTTTGAAGGCGCAGCATTAAAGCATCACAAACATAAGTTTTGTACCCATGTTAGTATTTGTTATGCATGACTTACCATCTCCTGAGCAGGAACTGTATCTTCATGGGCTGCATCAAACCCTAATGGGAGCCACAGATCCATAGGAATCTGGTTTGGCTTACTCATCAGTTTTCCAGAGAGTTGATCCAGCTCCCATATCTTTGATGCAGATCATAGAATACATGCCCATGGCTTCAGCATTCTTAAGCACTCCCGATGCTAAAAAAAAAAAAGCATTCTTAAGCACTCCCATTCATTGTAATTTCTGAAAACGTAATGAATCCTAAAGTCCTTCAGCAGGTCAATTATACTCTAAAAAACTGTTCAACAGTTTGTGCTTTGGAGCATAACACCTTTCGCATAATAAGTTCCTCAAGGTATCAAGATTATAGCTATAGCAACATTTCCACACTCTAATTTGCAGTTGAATGTTTGCCACTCACACCCAAAAAAAAAAAAAACCTCCTAACTAAATGTTTTGAAAGAAAAAGTGCCTGTACTCTGTTACTTAATAAGGGCATGGACGGTCATTTCTCATTGATTTTGGATAGTCTTCGAATCTTGCTATGGACAGATATTGTGTGTATACATATTTTTTCTTTAATGCCACTGTAGTGTGTGCCTCTTGGTTCTTCAGATTTATTATGCATTTGTCCATCCCGTCCAAATTATTATTTATGCCTTTGGATGCACATCTTTTATTTTAAGTTCATTAACATGTGCGCCGTACTTATTTGGAGTTATTGGTAGAACTGTCGGTATTAGTGACCTTGCATTATTTGAGTTCTTCTTTCTGCCAGTCTTTAAATTTGTGGTCTGATTTTTTTTTTTGGGTTACTTTCACTACTTCGCAACCGCAAAGCATTCTAATTTCGTTAGCTATTGCTTCCACAGGTGGATAGACAGTTTGTATTCATTCTTGGTTACTTGGAACATCTTAACTGGGTTTTGTCAGTTGTGCCTCTCATCTTCCGTCAGTCCTTCGATCGTCATGTTTCTGGAATTGGAAATTTGATTGAAGATCATGTGGACTATGCAAAAGTGGTTGCACATATCCTTGTTCCCGAGTCCGAACACAAATTTGATGTCAAGGTTGTGAATGTTTCGAATTCATTTACTTTAACTTTTTTATTCAATGGTCGTGATAAATGTTTTTGTTCTTTCTTTTGGTACAGTCGCTTTCAAGTGATCTGGAAGAAAAGGTGGCTGAGGTAGCAGCGAAGGTAAACAAATCAGGGAAATCTATCAATGATCATGACAAACAAGTCGTAGTTGCAGTTTCTGGCTACCTTTCAGATGTTCGTGAAAAGAAAGATCAGTGTCTGCGGTTTCTTAGGCGTAATGGTTCAGGAGAGGAGTTACCAACAGTTGGGGAGGCTTATGACGATGAAGTGAACTCATGGTTAATGTCTCTGTCAAAGAAGTGAACAGTTCATGATCTGCACATTGTGCCTTGTCAAATGAGAGATGGTGAAGGCCGAGTAATTGACTAATTGTTTAAGCTAAGCTTCCTTAGTCCGTGCATCTCGGTGTACCGTGTACGTAATACTCACGCGGGTATGCACGGAATGCAAACCGCAACGCCTGCCTGCTTCGGAACCATCATTCCGTGAAAACTTACGGATGCAAATGGGCCGTGCAAGGTGAAAACGAGTACTAAAATACTCCTACTTCGCATCTCAAAGACCGCACGGTGATCTTTGTGCCACCGTCGAGGACGGCCTCTTCGTCTCAGCCTCGCCATCAACTATGCTCTTGCGGATTCCCTTCTCTTGACTCTTGGTCGTCGAAGAGACAACCTAATGTCTCCCGATCAAGCGCAGAAGCAGAGTACAGGGTTGTGGGCGTGGCCAATGCCGCTGCTGAATGTCGCAGGCTGCCTAATCTTCTACGGGAATGCTACTGGTCTATCTATGAATCACATAATTCAGTCCATCATCGTCGGACGAAGCACGTGGAGCTTGACATTCACTTTGCGGGTCAAAAGGTATCGCTGGGTCAATTAGGTTCCAACTCGTCATCCGCTTCCGCTAGCTGACATGATGACCAAGGCATTACAAACGCCGTTGTTCCAGGAATTCAGAACCAGCTTGTGCATCAAACCACTCGATGCTCAAACTGCTGCCGCGCGGGGGTGAGGAGGCTTAGATTTTTGTTCAGTTTTTCTGTTGCAACGGCCAGCCACGTTCGTTCTCACGCTCCCTAGATTGTAGGATCGGCCGTTATGAACCAATGGCTGGCCAGAGCTCTGTTCTTGTATATGTAACGGAATTTGCACTGCGTTCTCCAATTCCCACGACCGAGCGCGACCGCGATCGCAGCTCCTCCAGCGCCGCTCCCGGCAGAGCCGCTCGCCTGAGCGCCGTTCGCGCCCTCCCGTGTCCCGACGCCGCCTGTGGTCGCCTGCCCCCGCATATGCTACCGGCGGTCCCCCGGAAAAGCCGCGCGGCCCAGCGCCACCCGCGTTCCTCTGGGTTGCGGCGCCGCCGGCGCTCGCCACCACGCTGCCGACGCCGCGCGGCCGCAGCTCCACCTCTCCGGCTCGGCTTCGCGACGCGCTCTGCCTCTCCCCACACCGTGCGTTCCACCCCTCCCTCTTCCCGGCTGTGGTTGCCCGCCGCCACGGTCTCCCGGCGCGGGCAAGCCCTAGCGGCGCGTCCCGCCCGCCGCCGCGAGCAGGTCCACGTAGTGGCGCCTCTTCCTTGCTTGCACCTCGGTGTCCGCGTCCTCAGGTCGCTGTCACCCACGCCGCCGCCAATCGCAACATTCCAATGGGGGTGATGGTCGCCCTCATCCGCGCAGCGGCTGCCCCGGGGGTTCGTTGTAGCCCCGATTTGGGCCTCCCTTCTTTGATTCAGTACATGTACATCAGTCATCCCGATTACGACTGGTGACATCTGATACTTGCTTTGTCCATATGGAACACCCCATGTTTCTATCTCGTCAGTGTCTATTTTTTTTTTTCCTTTGCAGCTACATCGGCAATTGATTTGGCGCTAATTGACGGCAACAAAGCAATAGACACTCTGGTAAGTCTGCCATCTACCTCCTGCAATTTAGTGGGCATCAAGTCATCAACTGCGGCTTCCACCTAGATCACAATGATAGTCTGCATTCTACTGTACAAGCTATGATTTCTGCTCTGATCACCAAATTTCATTGCAGTTTATAATTTCTAATGTCATTTTACAGTGAATAATTGATGCCCCATCTGCTCTTTTGCAGTGGCCCCGACTCCTCATGATTAGTTACTTAAATGCCTATGTGATGTATAGGTGGTAAGTTCGATCTCTTCACATGCTAAAATATGGTATATGGCACAGCAATATAGAAGAAAACTGAATTCTCCTCATTTGTATTTTATTTTTTAAAAAAAAAGAATCTCTTTAAGCATATAGATGTCTTTATTTTGCCTTCATGCTGTTTCAATTCATCTATCTAAAACATTTCATGGATTTCAGCAAATAAAGCGTCCGTGCTTTCCAACGTATTACCTTTGAACCTCAGTTTGATTGGTGCAACACATGAAGGGATATGCCAAAGGTGGATCCGCAAGGTTTGATTATTAACTGTTCACTTTACAATTTTAGCATGTGTTTCATGCGTCTAGCTGTGTGGATCCCTAAGTCGTTGAAATCTATGTTGTTAATGTTTGTTTGTTTCTAAAACTGTTAGGAGCATTCGATTAATTAATTTTAGAGCTATGCCCCCTGGTTGTTAATGTTTTTCATTCCGTTAATTTATTTCTAAAACTGTTAGCATCGTTCCATTAATTAATTTTTAACTTTAGTAACTGGCACATTTTTATTAATCATATGTACGTGCTACCTTTACGATTTCCACCAATTGCTTTGCTTACCAGCTTGGCAACCATGGCCCTATTCTCTATGAAAAAGGTTGGGCTAGTCACTTGGCGCCGCACCTCCGCGATCAGCTCCGTAATGTCACCATGGTTGGCATTGAAGAACCCCTGGTGGACGCGCATCACGACGTCCAGCACCACTGCCAGCGAGCCATCATGCTCCGCCAGAGAAGAGATATCGTAGTCTAACATGTGGCACGCGAAGGCGAAGTAGTGGTACCTGACGTTAATGTTGTGCGGCAGGTGCCTAGCAAGACATCCTCCGTGTCGTTGAGGATCACCCACATGGCAGGGTCGGTGCCCTGGATGACGTTGAGGCTCTTCGTGCCTCGCCGGGTCGACTCGTCCCTCGACACGATCCTGTCGTCGATGTAGACACCATCCGAGTCCAGTAGCTTGACGTCTGCCCTTGCATAGATCTATACCCCCATGTGTACACGTGAATCTCAAACATGTCGCTCGCCTGCTCTAGTAAGCCCCACACGAACCAGTACATGCTCACCAAGCTGCACCCGTTCAAGCAGGGCTTCTAGGAGCAAGTGAGTGCAATGTTCGAGATGCGCGTGTACACCCTGGATGTCCGGGTCAACGCGAGGGCAGGCGTCGAGTTGTTGGACCCACACGGCGTCTACTTCGGCGGTAGGATCGTATCGAGGAACATGTCAACCTGGCGGGACACGAAGCTCAACATCATCCAGGGCACCGAGCCCGCTATGGTGGTGACCCTCGACGACATGGACGTTGTCTTATCGATCACTTGCAGAAACTCATCCTAGTGGACAGGTACCACTACCTGTCCCACATTCGGCGTCGAAGAAGCCTTGGTGGACGCACTTGAGGACATCCAGCGAGAGGCTGTGCTCCCTCTCGTCCACGCCCTACTCCGCTGTGGAGGGGATGTCATGGTCGAACATGTGGCAAGTGAAGACGAAGTAGTGGTTTTGGTACGTGTCCATGAGGATAAGGTTGTGCAGGTGCCCCAGCCACACAACCTTCGTGTCGTCGGTGATCACCAACATGGCGGGGTCGGAGCCCTAGATGACGTTGAGGCTCTTCGTGCCTCGCTGGGTCGACTCGTCCCTCGACACGATCCTATCGCCGATGCAGACACCATCTGGGTCTAGTAGCTTGACGTCCGCCCTCGCATAGATCCACACCCCCATGTGTACACGTGAATCTCGAACTTGTCGCTCGCCTTCTCCAGGAGGCCCCGCGCGAACCGGTACATGCTCGCCAAGTTGCACCCGTTCGCGCGGGTCTTCTAGGAGCAAGCGAGTGCCATGTTCAAGATGCACGTGTACACCATGAATGTCCGGTCTATGCGAGGGAAGGCATCGAGCTGTTGGACCCAAACGGCGTCTACTTCGGCGGTAGGATCGTATCGAGGAACATGTCAACCTAGCGGGACACGAAGCTCAACATCATCTAGGGCACCGAGCCCGCTATGGTGGCGACCCTCGACGACATGCACGTTTTCTTATCGGTCACTTGCAGAAACTCATCCTAGTGGATAGGTACCACTACCTGTCCCTGTAGTCAGCGTCGAAGAAGCCCTAGTGGACGATCCTCAAGACATCCAACGAGTGGTTGTGCCCCTCTCATGCACACCCTGCTCCGCTGTGGAGGGGATGTCATAGTCGAACTTGTGTCAAGTGAAGACACGGTAGTGGTTCTGGTACGTGTCCATGAGGATGAGGTTGTGTAGGTGCCCCAGCCACACAACCTTCGTGTCGTCGATGATCGCCAACATGGCGGGGTCGGCACCCTAGATGACATTGAGGCTCTTCGTGCCTCGCTGGGTCGACTCGTCCCTCGACACGAT
>JALGXP010001099.1:0-16906 GCA_023333625.1 Bothriochloa decipiens
TTGGCAGTGAATGCTCGATTTCCTTTCTGACATAGCTTTTTTTTTTTATTGTCAATATAAACTTGTGCTAGAATGTATTACTTTACCCAGTGTACCACTGATTCAACTGATGTGTAGGGAACAAATATTTTTTATAGGTTGGAGACGTGGTGCTTGTTGAGAATGAATCTGTGATCGACAATGAACATAAACTGGTTGGATTGCACAGCTTGGTATGCCAGCTTTCTGCATTGAAACAAGATTCATTAACCATGTGATGTGCCACCAAGCTGTATCTATTCATAGGATAATTAGCATTAAGCAACAACCTCTGTTGAATGAACTTGTCTCTGTTGAATGAACTTTTTTAGTCTCTGTGTACCATTTCACACAAAAAGGGATCGTTTCCTTTGTTTCAAGTCCCTCACAATGATAACCTTACTTCTTAGGTCGGCTACAATGTTATAACTTCCAGGCGGCGCAATGTTGGCAAGGTGAGTCCCTTAAAGAGAGGTAACCTGCATAATTTTATTTCCAAAAGCATTTAAAGAATCTGCTTGAATTCGGGTGTTTTTAAGTCCTTTTTTTATTCCTTAGGTGCGTGGTTTCACATTTGACATCAATTCAGGTGTCATGGAGTCTCTTGAGCTTGACTCATTTGGGCTTTCGATTGTCCCTTCTAGCTTGGTAATTGAACTAGAAAACTAATCTTGTTGTGCATACACTCCTGCTGAATATTATCCTGCTGCTGTCTCAATACACCACACACCTCCCTTTCCAGGTAAGCACATACTGTTTATTTGTCGAAGACGTGTTGGATATAGTCTCTGGTACAATCGTGGTTCATGAAGACGCTGTCTCACGGCTTCAACGGTTAACACAGGTCTGCATTCTGACTGCTGCTGATAGATGCTAGTAAACCTAGAATTTGTTCCTGATAATTGGATAAGCACACTTCGAGTGAAAGTATCCATCAACTGAATTTTAGGGCATTTTGGGCACTCAAAACATCCACGTACCCGGTGGTGAGATTGACGAGTACAGTAAAACTGGGGTCAGGAGGAGGAGGAGAGCAAATGGCCAGGGAAAGTCCGGTGGCCGAGAACTCCGCAGGGAAGCGAGGCATCAGGAGGATGACTGGGAGCTGCCGATGGAGTATTGACACTTCGTACCGGTTTCGTGCGGTAGCAGGAGGAGGAAACTCGCCGTGGTAGCATTCTGTTTTAGTGCTATTCTTGTGTACCATAAATAGTCAAGAACGTGATATGTTTTAGTTGTACATACTAGAACACATCGGAGGATTACGAATTCAGAAAAGTCGAAAGGGCGGTGGCCCTTTCAACCTGGTCATAGTTTGGTCGCTTTGGCCCGGTGGGTTAGTGAAAAACCTGGTCATAGTTTGGTCTGCGTGCAATGATGGATGGTACCCCTTTTGACATCCCCGACACTGAATGCAATACCCCATGGTATTCAGTGATAAGTACGCACGCACTGGTGGAGGCGACCTCGTCTCTCCTTCTTGTCCGTTGTTTGTGTACCTTTTTTAAGTGGAGACCCATATACCCTGGGACTGGGACCCTACGGTTTTTTTCTTACATTAGGGCCATATTTTTTTAGTTTTTTAAGTTTAGGTTCAGATTCACTATGTAAAAAAAAATTCTCTGTCACATTAGAATATCGACACATACATAGAGTACTAAATATAGATGAAATCAAAAAATAATTGTACAGTTTGGTTGTACTTTGCAAAACGAATATTTTGAGTCTAATTAATCAATGTTTGAATAATTTTTACCAAATACAAATGAAATACTATAGTTCGCTACAGTGGCATAACAGTGATTCGGCCATGGACAACTAAACAAGACACAGCAACCAACCAGCTTGCCATCACTGTCCCGGTGTGAACCCAGCGCATTTTTCGCGTTTGATATCGAGGGGGACCTCAGCTGATGAATGTTCACATTCACTCCCACCAGATTCCGCCGACCAATTGATGGCGCCAACACCGGCCGGCACTCGTCCACCCACAAGTCAGTTCTGCCGGCGTCCAGCAAAAGATCGCCATCGTTCGTTCCACACACCACACCGTGCAGCTGTGCTATCGGAGAGCCGGAGACGCCTGTCGTGGACCATGAAATTCTATGCGCGGACAGGGGGGCCAGGCCAGTAGGCCGGCCACCTAGTAGCTACTAAGCTAGTACAAACATGAGTATTCTGTACTCGTATAATGCACTTCTGAAGTTCTGATGATGCTGTATGCTGAGGTGCCTGGCGCTTGCGTCGTCTTGTTCCACGTCGCCTACTAGAGAGGAGGTGCAGTACAGTGTTCACGTGACATCAACTCGGCGACCTGGGATAAGTAGGCATAGTAACTGTTTGGTAACGGCAGGTGATCATCTGGTGCTCAAAGCGAAGGCGATCAGTCGAGCAGATGCAGTTATCACCGATACATGTCCATGGACATGGATGGATACATATACACACAGCGGTGGCGCTGCCGCGCTGGTGCCGAGCAAGTTGCACAACTGCGACAGGCCACGGGCTCGCAGGTTCGCAGCGCCCACGGTGGTGCACACGGGCGTGCGGTGCCCGGCCGTGTGAAGGCGTGAGGTCTCCCTCTCGCCAGTAGTTCGCTCTCCTCACTCAACACACGCACACGCTCACACACAGACAAACCTACTAACTACACTTAGATCTGAAAATCGCGTCTTTTTAAAGATCATTAAAATCTACTGATTTTGTAAGCGACGGACACGTCATAATCCCACCGTAGCATCACGCGAGAAAGACTTAAAAAAATATTTGAGAAACACTATTTCCACGTCGAACTAAGTTCGAACTCGACCGGTGGCTTCGGCACTCCGAACGCTCACCACCCGAGCGTAAGTTCGCTCCCCTCTGCCGTGGACAACGGAGGACGATCCGCAGCAGCAGCTGCACTAGAATCGTCGCTTCTCCATATCCGGTAATGACGACACATACTACAGCTTAATTTAAACAATGTCTACGCCATAATTAGCCAAGCGAAGTCGCCCCCTATGTTTGAGTTTGACTAAAGCAAGACCTACTGGTGCTTAGCAGACTTGAAGTAGTACCAACGACCGACGAGCACACCGACAAGAGAAGAGGAAATGACAAGGAGAAGTAGAACTTCTAGAGGAGTAGTACCTCTCCTCCTGATCCTGCCCTGTCATCAATCATCGAATACCTGTATTAAGTCAGGCAAATTGCACGGCAGAGTTTCCAGTAGTCCACGGACGGGACCAACCACCCGGTGGTTCACTGCCTCCAGTCGCCAGCGCTAAGCGGAGCACGCGTGGCTAAGAGTCGGCCCCACACGGTGTCCGTCACGGCGGCAACCGGAGACCACGGGTGCAGTCAAAAGCGCCGGGGTGAGACGATGGCGTGGCGCCCGCACGACGGGGCTCGGTCTCGCGCCAGAACCGGAGGGGGACGCTACCGAGCGTCGGAACAGAGAAGTCGTCAGGTCAACGTAGCCCCGGCCACCAGTCAACCCATGCCTCCCTCCTGTCCCCGTTGTTTTACCACCCACGCGTTTGACCACGGACCCTGTAGGCTCGCCCCCCTTTTCCTGCCCCCGTCTGGCGCCGCCGTCTCCGTCGCGCTCTCTCTCTCTCTCCCTCTCCAGTTCCCACTCCGCGGCTCCGTTCACACCGGTGAATGAATGGTGATGGAGCGCTGCAGCTAGCGCTTGCCTGTTTGTACCACTAGTCATAGTCAACTGCTCTTACCTCGCCCTCGCCGCGGGATCGGAGGAGACTCGTCGGTGGTGTTTTTTATACTGCTAGCACTAGTGCCCTGGTCGTTTTTGTTGCCTCTTGAAGCGAGCGCGTCATCTCATAACTTCCAAGAACTGGGGTTCGAGAGGTAGCAACAAGGGGAAGGAGACGACGACGACGCGGCCTTCGGCTCGGAGGAGAAGGAGACAAGAGGCGTAGACGACGAGGAGGAAGCGTCCAGGGGGACCCTGTTCGAAAGGTAAGTTCTTGGGTGCCTTCTCCCTCTCTGCCTTTTCAACTGAGGTTCTTCTCACGGGTAGCTTGATTCAGTTTGGTGAATTGAACTTCTTCGACATGGGAGTTTGCACTGCCGGGTCTGGGTCTCTCTGCTATCCCCGTTTTTCCTACGGCGACTTGAGGATTTCTCTGAACTGAATGTGCAAGTAGGATGATTCGGGTGCCCGGGTTCCTTCATTGTTTTCATGCTGTCTTGGAATTGAGATCCTGCTCCGACTTTTGCGGGTGCTTTGTGCTACCTACCAGCCATCATGGCAGTTAGTTCTAGTTGTTTTCTGAAAGAGGTCCTTTGAGGTATCTGTAACGGCACCGAAATTATGACTCTTTTCTAGAAGCGTTTAGTTCTAGTTCAACATTATTTAGGTCTTTGTTCAATTAGTAGAGTGATTTGTGGGAGCTGAGGATATTTGACGGCCTCATGATTCATGAACAAGCCAGAGGCGTTAGGATGTTTTCCTAGTAGTAGTACATATGCGGCACTATCACCTTTAGATTTATTTTTCTTGGTCAGCATCTAATCTTAGTTGTTCGGTGGATTTCTAACGGAGATCAAATTTTCATGCTTTAATTCCATCCCAAACTGCTAGCCTCTTCTGTTGGTGAGATTCTGATCATCGTTCCCTTGTATGTTTGCGCTTTTATAGGCTGGCAGCTGCGGGTGTCTTCTGCAATTACTTATGAAGTTCTGAACTTGGAAGATACTCTCCTCAGCATTAGGGGCTTGGTGCTAACTGGTGGCAACCGCAGCCTGGAACTGTGAGCTGTGGGTGATGTTCTGGTACTCTCTACCTTGATGGCAAACACAGAAGGTTTTCGCCTTGTGAGATGCCCAAAGTGTCTGAACATCCTCCCTGAACCGCCAAATGTTACAGTCTACAAGTGCGGTGGATGCGGCACTACCCTTCGAGGTAAAATTTTGATAGTTCGCTGAGAAAAAACTTTATAATTTGTTAGCTCACAATTTCTGAAGTTTCCCTCCTTGCGCTTTTGCAGCTAAAATCCGTGCCAGCAATGGCCAACATGTGGCTGCAAAACAAGTCCGCCAGGACTCTGACAGTTATTCGGTTGCAACCGTTGTGAGCAATGGGGTGCCTCCTCAAAACAAAGACCAAGGCTCCATTGGTGCTATCACAGAGAATTTTTCTTTCAGTGCTGATGCTCCAAGCACCGAGTATGACAGCAACGGAACAAGGAGCAGTGAAAATGGTGGTGATATGCTGGCTGGGCAGAATGCTGTGGTGGTTGAGGATACTGAGAACAAGGACAATCATGATTTCGAAGGCCAGGATACCAGTTCAAGGATGGAAGATCCTGCTGACCAGACACGCCTGAATGCAAATGGCACATATTTAGATTCCGGTGAAACTGAAAACCACACCGTGGAACAACCTATGGAGAATTCAGAGACTTGCCATGTAAGTGGGCATGATGATACTGAATTCCACTGGAACGCCTGTGGAAATAAAATGAATTCTTCTGAGATGAACAAAGCCGCCGTCAGTATGCAACATCCTGAGCAGAAGGAAGCAGGCGAATCCGAACATACAGCAAACAAGAAGAGTTATCTTGTGAGGGTACAGTCTCGGTCTTGTGATCTTCGATCATCAACAAACTCGATTGATTTCCATTCTGCACGGATTTCTCTTCAGTCAAAAAGCTTCAGGGCTGGTGAGCCCCTTCAGTCCAAGATCATGAACACAGTGGATGAACTGAAGGGTGACCTTTCTGAACTGTTCAATAAACCTGCAGACAGCAAGCCAAATGCACACCACCCTCCACGCCCTTCCAAACAAGATGGCCACATGACCCGTGCAGCCAACACATCCAGTGCACCTCTTGCAGCATACCATCCTGCTGCCAAGCATTCTGGCTATGTATCTCGCCTGAGCAGGTCTGGCCAGGTTCCTCCTCCTCGTGGACTGCCGTCGCTGCGATATCGCCGGCACAGGGTTTACTCATTCCATCATCACAATGTGCAAACGGAAATGAGACCTTGCCGTCACGAGTGCTGCCATAGCTGCCAGCAGCAACCCTGTTACAGATCCTGCAACCAAGAACCTGCACCGATGCACAGGCCACCGACGACCAAGGAGATCAGGCGCCGTCCTCCTCCCAGAAACCACTGCCTGCCCGTCCTACGTGGCGCGCCGTTCGTCATCTGCTCCAACTGCGTCAGTCTGGTCCAGCTGCCCACCGACTTCGCCGTCCCGAGCAGAGGAACACGCCGGGTGCAGTGCGGTTCCTGCTCCGAGGTCCTCTCCTACTCCTACAGGGACCCCGCCAGGAAGAACCAGCTGCAGTCGCCGTTCGGGGGCGATGAGTACAGCACCGATGAGTACGAGACTCACCACCACCAGGCTGCCGCCGGCGGCGGCTTCGAGCAGGCGGATCCGGTGTCCTACTCCGAAGAGTACGGGCTCTCGTTCGGCATCAGCCACTCGACCAGCACCGAGGACGGGCAGCCGCTGTACGTGTCGAGGAACTCGTCCTTCAACACCGTCGCCGACGAGAGGACGGGCAGAGACGGCAAGCTTCACCGGCTGATGGGGTACTCGTCGGCGAGCGAGCTGCTGCTGCGGCACTCGCCCGACCTGTTCGAGAGCTTCGACAGGCGCACGCCCGCCGCCGAAAGACAGGCGCACGTCGTCGACAGGAAGGGTAAATGCGTCTGCGTGGCGGAAAACGATGCGGACGCGGGCGAGCGAGACGGTGGTGCGGTGAAGAGATCCAAGGCGAGGAGTGGGGGCTTGCCGCTCCATGGGATCCTCAAGAAGGGGATCCATGGCCTGGAATCACTCAAGCTCAGGTCGTAGCTGATGATGATCGAGTTTGGCGGGGAGATGGCGATCGAGTTTAGGAGAGGGTAGCAGGCTAGCTGCATACTACACGACAGGTTTAAAGTTTAGTGGCAGTGTTTAGTGATTGGCGTTCTGATGTGTGCTTACTGCTTAGTGGCTAGCTTGTGTGGGTTGTCTGCAAATTGCAATTCATGTATGTGTAGAGTTGGTTGTTTTGCAAATTTTGTGTGCTCTTCGATGCTGCGGATGTAATGTACATATATATTGATTGATGATTTGTGCGCGATTTATTCATCATCGGTTTGGCTCGATCCGGCACTGGAGATTGCTGCGTTTGGCTTTTCGAAAATTGTGACAACATGGTAGGAAGGGGAGAAGAGAAACAGGGATGAGAGCCTCACAAACGAATGGACCCCATATGTCATGGAGGAGTATACGTGCCTTAATTTGAGGAGCACTAGAAAACAAATCAAATCCTTCCTTAAATGAAAAACAGGGCCCTTAAAATACGCCACGATCACGATTCACCTCGCGTGCTCTCTCCGCCCTCTCCCTGTATAGCTGGATCTCTCTCCGCTCACTCTACCGTTTCAGCCGGTGATTTATGCAGTGTGCTTTCTTGTCGCGCTCTAAGGCAACTCGCCGTGAAAGCGACGAGACGTGTATTGAACTACTTTTTCCCTTAAAGCAATACGAACATAAACGCGTTCTCGAAAAAAATGAAAGCTATAATGTGGTATTTGATGCAATGATGCCTACTAACGTCGAACATTATGCGAAAATTATCGGGTGTCCCTTCACCGGGTCCGCCCCTGCATACGGGGAACACATTTTACTCCCAAAACATAGATAGATGTAGGTATTATGTTTGTTTAGGTTGATTTCTGTTCGTTCCCTTCCCAGATTTGCGAAACAACAGTCCGTGTTTTTTTTTTTTTTAGCAGTCCGTTGAATTGGGGACGAGTGATTTGGATAGGAATCCTAGGATCTAATCTAGTTCAAATTGAGTTATTATGGTATAAAAATAAGCGAGGCACAAAGCTATCAGGTTGGGTTAAGGGTTTGCTGTCCATTGGTTTGGGTTCTCACAAAGCATTAGCTTTTGCATTTTGTATTGATCTTCACTGGCAGGTAACATGGCTGAACTTAAGTGGAGGGAAGCGCTGCTGGAGACACCCTCAGGGTTCGCCCTGTTTGCTGTTGATGAAGATGTACTCAAGGAACCTGATGTACCCATCCAATTCTATTTCTTCCCTACACTTGTTTCATCACTTCCCTTTTCCTCTGGACCTTGCATCTAGTGATAAATGTACACATACTTTGTCATTTTTTTTTTCACAGGATATCTGGGTGTATTTCAAGAATGTAGCTACTGCAAAACATGTATGATACGGAATTATGGATAATTCTATTTGCACTAGATCACTATTGTTTTTGCTACCCATTTGATTTTTTTTCTTGCTTGGACAGATTATGGTTCACGTTGATGATGTTGCTTGGGATGGTAAGACACAACCTAGCAAGGACCTCATTCGTCTAATTCGAAAATCCTGCAGGAATAAGAAGGATCTAATCTAATTATTCAGAGTGCTGAACTTCAAGCAGTTATTAAGGAAACGTTGGTCAGTACATGCTCTCAATTGTTCCATTTATGTCAGATGGTCCATGCTCCGTGCTGACTCGATGTGTTTTGTAGAACATCCAATGTTCATATGAACCTACTGTTATTGATGAACTCATTTGGGGAATGAAGCATGTCCTTCGTGGGTTTATTCACTATGAAGAAGCCAGCAAAATAACTAGAGAGTATCGTCTTCCACTAAGCAAGGGATTGCAACGGTTCTTACAAGATCATTTGATCAATGTCTCGCCAAAAATGGTAACTCTTCCTTCTACTGGAATCCCCCTACCCCGCCCACAACACACACAAAAAGTTGATTCAACTCAAAGTAGAGCATCCATCTTAAATTCTTAATTCATATAATTGACGCATATAAATATTTGTTTGATTCTCTTATATGCATTTCAGCTTCATAATACATTCATATCGGAAATTGGCTTGTTACGCTATGTGGACACAACTTTAGAGCAAGTTCCCAAGACATTGAGGGAGTCATTTGATCAACATGTTTGTAGAATAGGTGAAAGTATTGAGGATGACTTAGACTATGCCAGAGTTCTTGCAAGGATTCTTGTTCCTGAGTTGGCACCACAATATGATTTTTCGAAGGTACATGCTTATATTTATTAGCACCAGAATATGAATATTTGAATACATGCAATAAACCACTCATTCACCTTACATTAATTTTTGTTCTTATAGATGTTCCCATTGGACTTAGCACTAAAGATCGAAGAAGCAGATAAACATGCAACTAAATATCGATATGAAAAGCTTTCCATCCACGACAGGGAAATCATTATGGGAGCTCTTAGTCACCTATTGGCTGTTCCTAAACAACGAAATGAGATTATGATCAGTGTCAAGCGTATGGAATCAGAAATGACATATCATTGGAGGACATTGGAAGGTGATGAAGAACCAAGGTTTGTGCTGCATGTATATGCCATTATGGGGATATGTTTCTTAAGACCAAAAATGCACATTGCAGTTGTCTTTTGTTACTTCTCACAATGTCAGTTTTTTTTGCTCTTGTATTGATTTGTGCAGGGAACCTGCCAATTTGAAGGATTCAACATATAGGAGGACACTCCTTGACACTCCTTCTGGTTTTGCCATTTTTGATATTTGTGAGGATGTCTTTAAACAGCCTCAGGTACTCATCCTCCACTTCATCCATTTTACTTCCACTCCTTTAGGTGACACAGTGAAAAAGTTTTTCTCCCTTTCAATTTTTGCAGCACATATGGACATCGTTTATCAGTGGAGGCACTTGGGGTATAAAATAAATCCATACACATACTAGTTATTTCCATGTAATTCGTTCCCTAGATCTAATTTAAGCAACATGGCTTCGAGGTTCCAAGCTTCATGTGACTAAAAGGATTGCTTTGAATAAAAAGCCTTCTCTTCTTGGTTGTTTAATCCTGTCAGAGGGCCTGATAGCCTTATTTGTGCTGCAGCGTAGCTTTATTTGCAGCAATTTTGTTCACCGTGGTTTCAAAGGTGACTCCACTGTTCCGCAAGGCAAGCTGGGTGTGCCTGGATATCTATGCGACGCCTTTGGAACAGAGGTGTCCAGCTTAGAGATAAGCCTAATCTGCACATTTCTAGGTGGACCTTTTGGAATGTTAGTATGAAACTATTTTTTGCATCTAGTGTTCAGTAGGATGCAAGTGGGTTGACCAAAAGCCACTTCACACATTTAGAAATAGAATTCCATCTCATATCATAGTGGTTTTTTTCTCTTCCTTTACCCTGGCTTGAGACCCGCTATGTTGAGATAATACGTATAGGTAACATAGATTCGGACCCATATACCTAGCATGTAACACTTGATCAACTATTATGCTCACCTATTTAGGATACATTGGTTAGTGAGTTTGCATGTGGTGCTACCTTGCGCATAGGCATTGGCACCAAGGTCTAGGCTGCCAGCTTTGTGAAACACTGCTACATGATAGCACGATAATAGTTTGCAGAAAGTCTGTTTTTTCCCTATTCTTGCATGCGGTGCTCCCTAACTTCAAAATTTAGTATGTTTTAATTTCTTAGCTTGTTATTTCGTGTTCTCTTGTTTGAGACAAGAACCATATTATTCATGCTGGACTTGTATTCATATGTTTTGTTACTGCTGTGGGGTGGGTAATTCTTTTCTAACGTCTGCTACCATGGCTGTCAGGTTGTCTTAGCTCTTGGTTTCGTAAAGGTTCATGACAAATCTATTGTCCGGGATAGTTGTCAAGGTCCTGGCCAGGATCTGAGCAGGCTTATTCGAAAGCTACGTCCACATAAAACTAAATTGATTGTTCAAGATGATGATCTTAAATCTGTCATTGAGGAAAAACATGTCAGTATATTCCCTCAAATATTACATTTATCTCAAACGATGAATGTAGCCTGAATTGTGAATTCTAATGTTGGTATCGTTTTCAGAAGGTCCAATGTTGCACTAAACTGTCAAATGATGATGATGGTGTTGGTGATTTGATGTGGGGACTGAAGCATGTCCTGCATGAATTTATTCCCCAAGAAAAGGGTAATTTAACTGAAGATTATTATCTGCCAATGAGCAAGGGATTGCAACATGTGTTACAATCAAATGGTATCAATGTCTCACTAGGACAGGTACTTATTCTCCCTTTGCTACCATACAGTGTTTACTACTCTACTCTATATACCAATACAGTCACATATAACTGGCGCCACCATATATATCCATATAATAGGGTGACAAGCATTAATATTTTGAAGGCGCAGCATTAAAGCATCACAAACATAAGTTTTGTACCCATGTTAGTATTTGTTATGCATGACTTACCATCTCCTGAGCAGGAACTGTATCTTCATGGGCTGCATCAAACCCTAATGGGAGCCACAGATCCATAGGAATCTGGTTTGGCTTACTCATCAGTTTTCCAGAGAGTTGATCCAGCTCCCATATCTTTGATGCAGATCATAGAATACATGCCCATGGCTTCAGCATTCTTAAGCACTCCCGATGCTAAAAAAAAAAAAGCATTCTTAAGCACTCCCATTCATTGTAATTTCTGAAAACGTAATGAATCCTAAAGTCCTTCAGCAGGTCAATTATACTCTAAAAAACTGTTCAACAGTTTGTGCTTTGGAGCATAACACCTTTCGCATAATAAGTTCCTCAAGGTATCAAGATTATAGCTATAGCAACATTTCCACACTCTAATTTGCAGTTGAATGTTTGCCACTCACACCCAAAAAAAAAAAAACCTCCTAACTAAATGTTTTGAAAGAAAAAGTGCCTGTACTCTGTTACTTAATAAGGGCATGGACGGTCATTTCTCATTGATTTTGGATAGTCTTCGAATCTTGCTATGGACAGATATTGTGTGTATACATATTTTTTCTTTAATGCCACTGTAGTGTGTGCCTCTTGGTTCTTCAGATTTATTATGCATTTGTCCATCCCGTCCAAATTATTATTTATGCCTTTGGATGCACATCTTTTATTTTAAGTTCATTAACATGTGCGCCGTACTTATTTGGAGTTATTGGTAGAACTGTCGGTATTAGTGACCTTGCATTATTTGAGTTCTTCTTTCTGCCAGTCTTTAAATTTGTGGTCTGATTTTTTTTTTTGGGTTACTTTCACTACTTCGCAACCGCAAAGCATTCTAATTTCGTTAGCTATTGCTTCCACAGGTGGATAGACAGTTTGTATTCATTCTTGGTTACTTGGAACATCTTAACTGGGTTTTGTCAGTTGTGCCTCTCATCTTCCGTCAGTCCTTCGATCGTCATGTTTCTGGAATTGGAAATTTGATTGAAGATCATGTGGACTATGCAAAAGTGGTTGCACATATCCTTGTTCCCGAGTCCGAACACAAATTTGATGTCAAGGTTGTGAATGTTTCGAATTCATTTACTTTAACTTTTTTATTCAATGGTCGTGATAAATGTTTTTGTTCTTTCTTTTGGTACAGTCGCTTTCAAGTGATCTGGAAGAAAAGGTGGCTGAGGTAGCAGCGAAGGTAAACAAATCAGGGAAATCTATCAATGATCATGACAAACAAGTCGTAGTTGCAGTTTCTGGCTACCTTTCAGATGTTCGTGAAAAGAAAGATCAGTGTCTGCGGTTTCTTAGGCGTAATGGTTCAGGAGAGGAGTTACCAACAGTTGGGGAGGCTTATGACGATGAAGTGAACTCATGGTTAATGTCTCTGTCAAAGAAGTGAACAGTTCATGATCTGCACATTGTGCCTTGTCAAATGAGAGATGGTGAAGGCCGAGTAATTGACTAATTGTTTAAGCTAAGCTTCCTTAGTCCGTGCATCTCGGTGTACCGTGTACGTAATACTCACGCGGGTATGCACGGAATGCAAACCGCAACGCCTGCCTGCTTCGGAACCATCATTCCGTGAAAACTTACGGATGCAAATGGGCCGTGCAAGGTGAAAACGAGTACTAAAATACTCCTACTTCGCATCTCAAAGACCGCACGGTGATCTTTGTGCCACCGTCGAGGACGGCCTCTTCGTCTCAGCCTCGCCATCAACTATGCTCTTGCGGATTCCCTTCTCTTGACTCTTGGTCGTCGAAGAGACAACCTAATGTCTCCCGATCAAGCGCAGAAGCAGAGTACAGGGTTGTGGGCGTGGCCAATGCCGCTGCTGAATGTCGCAGGCTGCCTAATCTTCTACGGGAATGCTACTGGTCTATCTATGAATCACATAATTCAGTCCATCATCGTCGGACGAAGCACGTGGAGCTTGACATTCACTTTGCGGGTCAAAAGGTATCGCTGGGTCAATTAGGTTCCAACTCGTCATCCGCTTCCGCTAGCTGACATGATGACCAAGGCATTACAAACGCCGTTGTTCCAGGAATTCAGAACCAGCTTGTGCATCAAACCACTCGATGCTCAAACTGCTGCCGCGCGGGGGTGAGGAGGCTTAGATTTTTGTTCAGTTTTTCTGTTGCAACGGCCAGCCACGTTCGTTCTCACGCTCCCTAGATTGTAGGATCGGCCGTTATGAACCAATGGCTGGCCAGAGCTCTGTTCTTGTATATGTAACGGAATTTGCACTGCGTTCTCCAATTCCCACGACCGAGCGCGACCGCGATCGCAGCTCCTCCAGCGCCGCTCCCGGCAGAGCCGCTCGCCTGAGCGCCGTTCGCGCCCTCCCGTGTCCCGACGCCGCCTGTGGTCGCCTGCCCCCGCATATGCTACCGGCGGTCCCCCGGAAAAGCCGCGCGGCCCAGCGCCACCCGCGTTCCTCTGGGTTGCGGCGCCGCCGGCGCTCGCCACCACGCTGCCGACGCCGCGCGGCCGCAGCTCCACCTCTCCGGCTCGGCTTCGCGACGCGCTCTGCCTCTCCCCACACCGTGCGTTCCACCCCTCCCTCTTCCCGGCTGTGGTTGCCCGCCGCCACGGTCTCCCGGCGCGGGCAAGCCCTAGCGGCGCGTCCCGCCCGCCGCCGCGAGCAGGTCCACGTAGTGGCGCCTCTTCCTTGCTTGCACCTCGGTGTCCGCGTCCTCAGGTCGCTGTCACCCACGCCGCCGCCAATCGCAACATTCCAATGGGGGTGATGGTCGCCCTCATCCGCGCAGCGGCTGCCCCGGGGGTTCGTTGTAGCCCCGATTTGGGCCTCCCTTCTTTGATTCAGTACATGTACATCAGTCATCCCGATTACGACTGGTGACATCTGATACTTGCTTTGTCCATATGGAACACCCCATGTTTCTATCTCGTCAGTGTCTATTTTTTTTTTTCCTTTGCAGCTACATCGGCAATTGATTTGGCGCTAATTGACGGCAACAAAGCAATAGACACTCTGGTAAGTCTGCCATCTACCTCCTGCAATTTAGTGGGCATCAAGTCATCAACTGCGGCTTCCACCTAGATCACAATGATAGTCTGCATTCTACTGTACAAGCTATGATTTCTGCTCTGATCACCAAATTTCATTGCAGTTTATAATTTCTAATGTCATTTTACAGTGAATAATTGATGCCCCATCTGCTCTTTTGCAGTGGCCCCGACTCCTCATGATTAGTTACTTAAATGCCTATGTGATGTATAGGTGGTAAGTTCGATCTCTTCACATGCTAAAATATGGTATATGGCACAGCAATATAGAAGAAAACTGAATTCTCCTCATTTGTATTTTATTTTTTAAAAAAAAAGAATCTCTTTAAGCATATAGATGTCTTTATTTTGCCTTCATGCTGTTTCAATTCATCTATCTAAAACATTTCATGGATTTCAGCAAATAAAGCGTCCGTGCTTTCCAACGTATTACCTTTGAACCTCAGTTTGATTGGTGCAACACATGAAGGGATATGCCAAAGGTGGATCCGCAAGGTTTGATTATTAACTGTTCACTTTACAATTTTAGCATGTGTTTCATGCGTCTAGCTGTGTGGATCCCTAAGTCGTTGAAATCTATGTTGTTAATGTTTGTTTGTTTCTAAAACTGTTAGGAGCATTCGATTAATTAATTTTAGAGCTATGCCCCCTGGTTGTTAATGTTTTTCATTCCGTTAATTTATTTCTAAAACTGTTAGCATCGTTCCATTAATTAATTTTTAACTTTAGTAACTGGCACATTTTTATTAATCATATGTACGTGCTACCTTTACGATTTCCACCAATTGCTTTGCTTACCAGCTTGGCAACCATGGCCCTATTCTCTATGAAAAAGGTTGGGCTAGTCACTTGGCGCCGCACCTCCGCGATCAGCTCCGTAATGTCACCATGGTTGGCATTGAAGAACCCCTGGTGGACGCGCATCACGACGTCCAGCACCACTGCCAGCGAGCCATCATGCTCCGCCAGAGAAGAGATATCGTAGTCTAACATGTGGCACGCGAAGGCGAAGTAGTGGTACCTGACGTTAATGTTGTGCGGCAGGTGCCTAGCAAGACATCCTCCGTGTCGTTGAGGATCACCCACATGGCAGGGTCGGTGCCCTGGATGACGTTGAGGCTCTTCGTGCCTCGCCGGGTCGACTCGTCCCTCGACACGATCCTGTCGTCGATGTAGACACCATCCGAGTCCAGTAGCTTGACGTCTGCCCTTGCATAGATCTATACCCCCATGTGTACACGTGAATCTCAAACATGTCGCTCGCCTGCTCTAGTAAGCCCCACACGAACCAGTACATGCTCACCAAGCTGCACCCGTTCAAGCAGGGCTTCTAGGAGCAAGTGAGTGCAATGTTCGAGATGCGCGTGTACACCCTGGATGTCCGGGTCAACGCGAGGGCAGGCGTCGAGTTGTTGGACCCACACGGCGTCTACTTCGGCGGTAGGATCGTATCGAGGAACATGTCAACCTGGCGGGACACGAAGCTCAACATCATCCAGGGCACCGAGCCCGCTATGGTGGTGACCCTCGACGACATGGACGTTGTCTTATCGATCACTTGCAGAAACTCATCCTAGTGGACAGGTACCACTACCTGTCCCACATTCGGCGTCGAAGAAGCCTTGGTGGACGCACTTGAGGACATCCAGCGAGAGGCTGTGCTCCCTCTCGTCCACGCCCTACTCCGCTGTGGAGGGGATGTCATGGTCGAACATGTGGCAAGTGAAGACGAAGTAGTGGTTTTGGTACGTGTCCATGAGGATAAGGTTGTGCAGGTGCCCCAGCCACACAACCTTCGTGTCGTCGGTGATCACCAACATGGCGGGGTCGGAGCCCTAGATGACGTTGAGGCTCTTCGTGCCTCGCTGGGTCGACTCGTCCCTCGACACGATCCTATCGCCGATGCAGACACCATCTGGGTCTAGTAGCTTGACGTCCGCCCTCGCATAGATCCACACCCCCATGTGTACACGTGAATCTCGAACTTGTCGCTCGCCTTCTCCAGGAGGCCCCGCGCGAACCGGTACATGCTCGCCAAGTTGCACCCGTTCGCGCGGGTCTTCTAGGAGCAAGCGAGTGCCATGTTCAAGATGCACGTGTACACCATGAATGTCCGGTCTATGCGAGGGAAGGCATCGAGCTGTTGGACCCAAACGGCGTCTACTTCGGCGGTAGGATCGTATCGAGGAACATGTCAACCTAGCGGGACACGAAGCTCAACATCATCTAGGGCACCGAGCCCGCTATGGTGGCGACCCTCGACGACATGCACGTTTTCTTATCGGTCACTTGCAGAAACTCATCCTAGTGGATAGGTACCACTACCTGTCCCTGTAGTCAGCGTCGAAGAAGCCCTAGTGGACGATCCTCAAGACATCCAACGAGTGGTTGTGCCCCTCTCATGCACACCCTGCTCCGCTGTGGAGGGGATGTCATAGTCGAACTTGTGTCAAGTGAAGACACGGTAGTGGTTCTGGTACGTGTCCATGAGGATGAGGTTGTGTAGGTGCCCCAGCCACACAACCTTCGTGTCGTCGATGATCGCCAACATGGCGGGGTCGGCACCCTAGATGACATTGAGGCTCTTCGTGCCTCGCTGGGTCGACTCGTCCCTCGACACGAT
>JALGXP010001100.1:0-16896 GCA_023333625.1 Bothriochloa decipiens
CTACTCAAATTATGGAAAGATGTCATGCCTCACCATATGGTGGACACTATGGAGCATTTTAGACACATGCTAAGGTTTGGCAAAGTGGTTTTTTCTAGCCAACAATGTATGAAGATACAAAGGATTTTATCAGGAGATGCCACCGATGTTAGAAACATGGGAATATTAACTCACGAAATGCAATTCCTCTCATAAACAACCTCCAAGTTGAACTCTTTGATGTTTGGGGCATTGATTTTATGGGACCATTCCCTAAGTCCGGGAATTGCGAGTACATCTTAGTAGCTATGGACTATGTGTCCAAATGGGTAGAAGCGCTGCCATGTCGAACATGTGATTCTAAATATGCCAAAAGAATGTTCCATGAAGTGATATTTACTCGATTTGGTATACCATAGATGGTCATAAGTGATGGAGGTTCCCACTTCATCGATAAGACTTTCCAAAATTACCTATCAGATCATGGAGTTCATCATAATGTCACAACAGCATACCATCCTCAAACCAGTGGTCAAGCAGAAACATCTAACAAAGAAATCAAGAATATTCTACAAAAGACCATAGATGAAATGGGCAAGGTATGAAAGGAAAAACTCCCTGATGCACTTTGGTCTTATCGAACTGCATTCAAGGCACCAATAGGCATGTCACTCTATCAACTTGTATCTGGAAAACATATCATTTGCCTGTTGAAGTAGAGTTCAAGGCTCATTGGCAATCAAGATATGGAACATGAATCTTCACCTAGCTGGTAAGAATCGTCAGATGCAACTATCTGAGCTAGAAGAATGGAGAGAAAAGGCCTATCCCAATTCCAAGATCTACAAAGAGAGAACAAAAAGATGGCATGATAAGAGAATCAAGCACAAGAAGTTTAAGCCTGGAGATAAGGTTCTACTATTCAATTCAAGGGCTAAGCTCTTTGGACATGGTAAGTTGCGAAGTAAGTGGGACAGACCATACAAGGTCATTGAAACTTCAATGCACGGGGCCATCACTATCCAAGATGATAAAGGTAATACGTTTAAGTTAAATGGTCAACGTTTGAAAGTATATCTTAAGCCACAAAACAACACGGTCGAGGAACTCGATGTTATTGAGTTCATAGATTTCATACATTAAAACCCTCCTAGATGAGCTAAGCTCTAGATAGCTAATGCTCGAACATCTAACCTTTAACATGCTCCACGAGTTTTGTTGTCTATTTGAGTTTCACAGGATTTTAAAGATCAAGGAGAGTAGATTGAAAGACTATGTCAACATCTAGCTTGGGGGAGAGGCCCCTAATGTATGCAAGTAAGTATCCCTTTCCCTTATCATTTATTTAAGTTTGCTTTACCAGTATATAAAAAGATGCATAACCATAAAACCAAATAAAGATATCTTAATCCTGTGTGATTGTTTAAGTAAGAGTGTTTAAGAGTTTGTTGCCTTGCTAATAAAATGAGCTTCTGAAGATAATCCCTATGCATGGAAATGATGAATAGTTGCTCTGCCGTAATTCCTTTCAAGTACCTAGTTTTCAACCTTGAATTCTCCTGAGTTTTGGATATAATTGTTTTGGCCTAAGATTTTCTCTGAGCTTGAAATGTGTGGGTTGCGAATGCTTGATTTAAGTCTAGGTAATTGACGGATATGATATGAGAAGGTCTGAGCTGCTATTTATCTTGTTCATAGTGACACTAGAGTTCTAGAGATTTATCTTTTGAAAAAACTTAAAAATGCTACATGATGAGTTCCTGTATGACAAGAGTTTAAATTCCTACCACATCCATATATGCATGCTTGTTAGAATAGGAAAAACTTCCACATTTATTTACTGCTTATGTGCATTGAGTTTGGTCCAGCTGTGTTGACCCTTAGGAGCTTTTCATGCGGTTAAAATCAAGATCACACACTATGCACTTCTTGCCACTTCTACCTTGAAAGTACGCACCACTATATTTACCCATTTAGATCCACTCAAAAATGTTCTACTCCTACACAGGGGAGTGAACACCAAAAATATTCTCCATAGGTTTTCCTTGTCTGCTACCCCCAGTTCCAAAATAAATGCTCCAAGTTTTTTTATCATTTTCTTTATCCTCTCAAAAGTTCCAATTGTATAAGAGAGTGGGCTTTTTTGAAAAAAAGAGGGAAGAAGGAGAAGTAAAAAAAAGGGTGATGAAAAAAATTGTGAAAAAAAGTGCCATGAGAAAAAATATATTATAGCAAAGCCCTAGTTTTTCAGTTCTTCAGAGTTCCAATTTGAGAGAAGTTACCTTTTGTAAAGGAGCACTGTAGAATTAGGCTTTCACCTCTTCTACCTTCCACCAATTTTCTCTACCATTTGTTCGCTCATTTGAAACCACACATACACATCTTGATTTGATTGTATGACGAGTTCCTCTGGATCCATGGTTGGACTAGGCAATATATGTATTGCAAGTATATATAAGATGTTTCTTTCCCACCTATGAACTCCACATAATTTTATTAGTTATAGGGTGAGAGAGATGAGGCACAATGATACTCTGCCTTATTCCAAAAAATACCACATATTCTGAGAGAAGGCAAAACATCTTTGTTGTCTTGGTAACGATCCACAAATGATACATATGAGAGACTTGAGAGGGTCATGCAAAGGAATCTCTGAGTTTTATTTTGAAAACTTATAAAAACTCTAGAATGAAGGTTGATCGAAGAACTCAAGACATAGTGCTTGACTTGACCATTCTGTCTTTCAATTGCTCAAGACCTACGTGAAGGCTACAAGCCCCATGGTTGAAGGTAATATGAGTAGGTTTGAAAGTCAGAACAATTGTTCTAATCAGGAGGAGAGTTCTTGTTTGAATGCATGTGTACTTTTGAGGCGTGAAAGCATCGTAGCAACTCCTGATCCTTTGCTAAGTTTAGCTTTGCTCAGGGACGAGCATAGGTTAAGCTTGGGGGAGTTTGTTGGTGGTAGTTAACGTTAATTTTTAACCGTCAACAAGACATGAAAAAGGACCTAAATATAATTACCATCTAGATATAGGGGTTACACTGATAGAATACCATGAGTTGTGGTGAATCTATGTTTTGCAGGGGGTTAAACCAAAAAAGTTCTAGAATCACCAGATAGATGTATATCAAATGATGAAATAAAGTGAACCATTGCATAGAGCTCATCGAGCCACATCAAATGAAGTTTTGATTCACTCAAATCAGAGTCCGGACGACAAAGTTACACCTTCTAGAAGATTGCAAATGGGCTCAAGAAGCAGTCCGGAGTAAAATGGACGCCCAGGACACATACGAACTCCGTTTGGGGTGATCCAAGATGATTCAGAAAGCTAACGATGATATCTACAAGGCTAACAAAGATGAGCCCGATCTGGCTTGATGGTTGGGTGGAAGCCCACCATCTTTGGGCGGGCGCCCACTGACCTAGACCAATCAGGTCCAGGCTCACGGATCCCGCCTCCACCGACTTTGAGGAGCAATCCTAGCCACCTATTTAGCTCGGTTTGATCCAAGGGCCATGGTTAAGCTTGACGTGGATCGATGATGTGGCACTTGATGTGGATTGATGATGTGGTGATTCCTTAGGGGCTACTACACCTCAGCCTATATAAGGATGGCGCCCCATCTAGCCTAGGGGCCATATCTCTTCTACAGATCAAAAGCTAGGGTTTGACTTCTTCATCCAAGTAGAAGAGGGTCCCTCTAGTTCATCTCATTCTAGCCCTAGTTCATCTAGTTCTAGTTCTAGTTCATCTAGTTGTATCTATCTAGAAAATTAGAGGGAGAGAGAAGAGGAGAGCGGAGGAGGAGCCGGCCTGTCGGATCTTCCTCAACTTTGTACTTTTGCAGCAATTGGTTCATCCTTCAGCGTTCTCCAGGTTCTTCAATTCATAATTCCTAAGTTCTTTATTTACTTTCAGTATTTACTTCCAAGTTATTTATTGGATTCCTGCTTGCATCAAGTGCTCTAGCCTTTGCAACGCTAGAGAAGTAATTAATAGATTAGGCGTGGTGCTTCGTCTTGCAATTACCTGGAATTGCACCCAATCCTACGGATTGTTGTGGTAGCCCAAGGGTAGTGACAACCCTGACGGCCGATGTATTCCACCTCGTTTGGGTTGGTGTCTGTAGGACCATAGTCAGACCTTCCTAGCCCCCTTCACATGTCTTTTCGTGGCTAGTGCTCTAATGTCCCGAAGTAAGTAATCTTGAAGTATCTTTGATTCTTAGATCAACTAGAGAACTCTTTGGAAACATCCTCTCTTCCCACCAAAAACATATATAGTTATTGGGCGATCTTGATCCTAAATTAGTGCACATCGTGTTCCCCGTGGAAAATCGTTACCTTGGAATACTCCCAAGTGAAAGCTATATCGGTATCCATGCACTTGCGGATTTATCTGTGTGCGTTTAAAATACCCAACGGTGTTACAAAACAAAGCCTCCAGCGGTTGAGTTGAGAGTACTCTGATGTGGTGGGCTTGAAAGTAATGCCTCAGTTTCCTTGATGCCATGACCACAATGTATGCAATCTTCTCCAGCTCGCTGTAGTTTAATTTAGCTCCGGATAATGCTTTGGAGATGAAATATATCAGGAACTGTAGCATTTTTCCATTCTGTTCCTTTTCCTCGACCAGGACACTGACTGCCGACGGTGAAGCTGCCAGATAGAATAAGAGTACTGCATTCAGTGATGGCTTCGTTAGGGTCATGAGCTTCATCAAATATCTTTTGAGATCTTCGAAAGCTTGCTATTGCTCTGGGCCCCAATCAAAACTGTCACTGTTTTTCAGTATCTTGAAGAATGGCATATTCTTTTCGGCGGATCTTGATATGAACCTGCTTAGTGCAGTGATTCTGCCCGCTAGCTTTTGGACTTGCTTCTTTGTCTGGGGTGGTTGCATGTTGATTATGGCTGTTGTTTTGTCCGGGTTCGCCTCGATTCCCTTGGCCGATACCAGGCAACCGAGTAGCTTTCCCTTGCTTATCCTAAATATGCACTTTTCTGGGTTCAGCTTCAAACTGCTTGATCAAAGGTTAGCAAATGTTTCTTTTAGGTTTTCAATGTGCATCTGCTTCTTGTCGCTTTTGATGTCAATGTCATCCACGTAAGCGACCAAATTGTTCTTCTTTTTCTGCTCATGAAATACTTCATCCGACATCCGTGAGAAAGTCGGGCCTGCATTTCTGAGTCCCTCCAGCATCCTCTTGTAGCAGTAGTGGCCCCCGGCATGACAAAACTTGTTTTTTCTTCGCCTACAGGGTTGAGACATATCTGATGGTAACCCGAGAAACAATCGAGCAGACTCATGAGTTTGCAGCCTGCGGCTATGTCCACTAGCTTGTCTATCCAGTGCAGCGGGTATGGATCTTTTGGGCAGTGCTTGTTGAGATCAGTGAAGTCCTCACACATCTGCCATTTCAAATTCTTTTTCCTAACCATGACTACGTTTGCTAGCCATTCGGGATATTGTACTGGCCTGATGACTCCAGCATCCAATAATCTTTGTACTTCTGCCATAGCTTCTTCTGCTCTTTGGGTGGACATCTTTCATAGCTTTTGTTTTCGAGGTCTGGCCACTGGGTCCACATTTAAACTATGTTGTGCTAGCTGACGGTCTACACCGTGCAAGCATCCGTAGACCAGGCGGATACATCACTGTTGTCCCTTAGGAACTGTAGCAATTTTGCTGTTTCATCGCCACTTAAATTGCACCTGATATGGACACGTTTGTCTGGTCCATTCGGGTTTAGTGGTACAGTTTTGGTGTCTTCACCTAGCTCAGCTTTTCATTCTTTGATCTTTTTGGAGCTCGATTCGGGGTTGCCCTCCTCTTCGTTCGTTCCTTTGAGCTCATGCATCATGCTGTACCCTGGGATTGGCTTACCATCGATTTTGCGGGCGGCAACTTGGTCTCTGTGGACCGTGATTATCCCAAAAGGTGAGGGCATCTTCATACATAGGTAACTTTGCTTGATGATGATATCAAATTTGTTGATGATTCCTCTGCCAAAAATAGCTTTTTATGGATATTCCATGTCTATGATGTCAGAAGTTATCTCCTCAGCCCGTACCTTGTCATTCTAGGAGAATGCCACTGTCAGTGTTTTCTTGCCGATAGCATCTATGCGATTTCCTCCAAAACCGAATAGAGCGTTACCAGCTGGCTGTAGGTTTTGCCTATTAAGCTTCATTTGATTGAATGCTTTGGTAAACAGTATATCAGCTGAACTGCTGTTGTCAACCAGTATGTTGTGTAGTGTATAACCCCCAATAAATGTTGTGGCTACGAACGCATTGTAATGCGGGTAATCTCTGACTTGGCAATCTTGCTCGGTGAAGGTGATGGAGTCTAGCTTCCAAGCTGGTCTGTGCACTGGCATATGTGGTGTGACTGATAAGACTCTCCTTTAGAAATCTCGACGAGCTTTTTTGTTCTCATGCTCTAGGTTAGAGCCGCCGATGATGGCATAGATGTGACCGTTGGTGGGCATAACTGTGTTGACTATTTGCAACTCCTGGCAATTTTCCTATTTTGGTCTTGTTTGCTGGCCTTGTGCATTGTGCTCGGTTGGTACCAATGTCGATGCTGCGACTGAATGTACCTGCGATTGATGTTGGTTTGGTTGCTGATACTGAAGACATGGCTGAGTTTGTTGCCAGGCGATGGGTGGCTGGTAGTAAGTGTATGGGTTTATCATCTGTGAAGACTGGGGCAATGCGAGTGGTCTGTAAGCCTATGTTTGCGATGCGTTGTTGTCTCTGGAGTTATGAAGTACCTGCTTCTGTGCCCCGAAGGGTCCTGCCGCCTCATCTTTTTCTCTCTGCTCTTTTGCTAGTTGTGCGTACTTCCATTCTCGGGAGAAATAGCCCTTATCTTCACCACAAACAAAGCAGTAAGGTGTACACTGAGTCTGGGTGCGTCCCTTTCTGCAGCCACCTCGTCCACCGCGGCTGCCCTGATGTTGGGATTCGCCCCCTCTTCCATGCTGTTCGGATTGACCTTGGTTTGTCGGTTGGACTAGCTCGCCTTGTACGCTGTGCACTGGGCTGCCGCTCTGATTCTGCTTTGGTTGATTCTGCTTTGGTGTGATCTCTTTTAGCAAATAACGTGCTGCTTTTCTCTTCTGCAAGTCTTCTTTAGATCTCATGAATTTTCTCATCTCGTCGAATAAATCTTTCACTTTTTTCGAGGGGTCTCTTGATAATGCTTCAGCACAACTCCCTACTTTGAGTCCCTTGATGGCGGATGGGATAACAACATTATCGGAGGCACCGGCAACTGAACCTTGAGCTGGATGATGCGCTCTAGATACTTGGCCAAAGGTTCATCATCTGGTTAGAACAGTAGTAGCAGATCTAGCATTGTCCTTTTATCGGTTTGGAACCCTTGGAAGGTGGCGAGTAATTCGGCATTTGCCTGCTACCATGCCAAAATTGACAGCGGCTTCAAAGACATGTACCAGTCTTGGGCTACATCATCCATTGCGAGAATTAGTGATTTTGCCAGTATATAATCGTTCCCACCGGCTGCATGGATCGCTGCTTCATAGCTTGTCAAGAACTTCAATGGGTTTGATCTGCCGTTATACCCTAGAATCTCTGGTTTGTAGCTAGCTGGCCATGGGTAACGCTGTAATTTCGCCGATAATGGTGAAGTGACATCAATCGCCTAGAGATTGTTCCCTGTCAGGTTACCATGCGATGGCCGTAGTTGGGTTCTGTCATTGGACTGCAACGAATTGATTTCGTTCTCAACCTGGTTTCCTCTTCCTGCGCTCGCCGAAGGGCTGCTTCGGTGGCTGATTCTCTGTTCTTTGCTCTTAGCACTACTGCCAACTCGTCTCACTGTTGTTGCAATGCCTGTATTTTCGCCATGTGCTCATCCAGTACCTTGAGTAACTTACCTTGTGTGGTGTCATGTTCGTTGTTCTGATTTTGGTCTTCGATGTCATCAGTGTCCCGCGGCTGTGGTGGTTCACTTGCACTGGCTGCATTGGTATTTGGTGGAATTAGAGCGTTCCCTGCGACTGCACCAGTGCCGTTTGGTGATGCCTTTGTCCCCGGTACATGTTGTATGACCGCCGTGCCCATTGCTGTGACGGTCTCATCCGCTCTTGTTCTGGTATCTTTGATTCCTGCGCCGCACCTGCTGCTGTTTCAGTTGCTGGAGTGTTGATCAGATCGACACCTTGTTCTGAGGCTGCACTGGCATCCTTGGATGTACTGAACTTCGTCTTGCCCTTTGGTGGCATTTCATGATCGGGCTACAAGCACGGTGGGTGCCACTGTTGGCAAAAGCGGGAAAATGAGTTCCCTCTCTCACCGAATAGACACAAAACACAATGAGCCAAAACTATTTTCACTGTGGTCTGATGTGACAATACATGGTCCGCCCCCTCCACTTGTGGGGAGGGGGCTATTTATAGCGGCCCGTAGACCTTTTACATTCCAAAACTACCCTCCTACCTACCATACATGCTGGGCATATTCTTGTGAGGGCGGGGGTAATTTCATCATGGCACCATCGGATGCCTCTGGTTGCCAAACCACTGACAAGACTTGGCCCACCCGGCGGGCGCTTGTCGGCCTACGTCATCTCCTGCTGTCGTCACCTGCACCAAGAAGCAAACGACACCGAAGTGACCTCGCTCGGTACTGATATGCTATATCGGTACAATGATCCTCCCTTCGTGCTAGGAAACAACCCCGACCGAAGTAACCTCACTCGGCACTGATATGCTATATCAGCCAAAGACACCTTCATTCGATGAGGTGATCGGCTCCTATACTAGTTGGACACACGCTACCAATAACAGTCCGGACTTGCCGATATAATCCTGTTGTCACCGATATGAGATTTCGGTGACTCGTGCCATATCCGAAGATGGAGTATCCGGTTGGCAGGTAGGGGTGGCCAAGGTTTCCCCTGCCCCCAACACCATTCACCTTATATGTTCTTGCCGAAGAGGGTGCATCAGTGTTGCATTCATTCAAGAAGATGAAAGGAAAGGATGTTTCATCATTGATTAGTGTCTTCTTGATCCCAAGACAAGGCAAGTGGACACACGCCTTTGCTAAATATGGCTTGAATTTTTGAACCATTGAGAACATTTAAAAGGTCAAGTCATTGCTGATTTTGTTGTTGAGCAAGGAATTGATTTAGAATATGAGATCAATTGCTTGTTTGGTATCCATGGAGGTTTTATTTCAATTAGTTGGCTTGCAAGAAGGTTAAGGTGTTGACATAATCATTGTTTCTCATAATGGTGCACTATTCTAGACATCAAGCCGATTAGAACTATATTTGCCTAAATATCCAAACCGAATCCAAATAAGAAATATTTTTATTCGGATTGAGAATATTGGACTCCATGCAGGTAAAACATGTTAAGGCCAATGGTGATCTATTGCTGATGATGCAACAAGTAGATAGCAATGTTCAACATTTAAAAGATTCACCATTTGATATTCATCAATATATATGCCTCGATATTAATGCATTTGCCAAATTTTGAGTTTGGCATATTCCAAGGCATGAGGATTTGAAGGCCAACATGTTAGTTCAACACGTATCTCGCTATGACATCAGTGGGCATAACTTTTATATATGAGAATAGCCGATGCATGACAATTTGGATTTTTCTGAGCAGGTACAGACAAACCGGCTCAGCCGGCTATTGCAGTCGGAAGCCGGTCTATAGCATCCAGCCAGCTAGGCTAGCTCTAGGCCGGCTAAGCCGAGTCAGCAGCTGGCTAGGCTGGTCAGACAGCCCCTAGTCAGCTTAGCCGACTCTTACAATCGGCCTAGCCGACCTTGGTGGCCAACACTGTTACTTCGCCCAAGAAGCTCCCAAATTAGCCCGATTTGATCCCTAGTGATTTTGAGGCCGATTTGAATGATTGAAGGATTTCCACAATACAATTTGAACAAGATCCAAACACAAAGTTGCTAATGTGTTTGGAATTTGCTGAAGCAAGGATGATTGAGAGATCCATGGACTTTGATCAAGCTCATCAAGAAGAAAATTGAATATTTCCCAAGGAGATGGTAGAACTCACTGAGTTGGTAAATCATTATGGAGTGATCAAAGCGTTGTTCAAAAAGTCACATTTGCTGGAGACAATGCAAGTTGAAAGTCTCTAAAGAGCAATCAACGGGAAGTGCTTGAGAAGTATTTTCCAAGTGTTTGGCAAGACGCCTAAGTGCTCACCAAGCAATGGCCGATGTATACATCGCCCTTAGCCGCTGAACAGCCAATGTGATGGGTATCGTTGCTGCTTAGTATATTTTAAGAGGCATCATTCACTTGAAAAGCTGAGGATGATATTCTGGATAAGTTCAGGACAGCAAACAACACACATTGATAAATTTTTTGCACAAAACAACATTAAAGGGATAATTTTGGCCTTGATGGGTGCTTTTCAGTACGCAAGCTCTACTAAAAAGCAGGGGCATATGTTGATACCCAAAATTGTCTAGGGGCATTATGGAGATTATCATGTTTTTGTCATTAAGAAGACTAGAGAGTACCCTCGAATCATTGCATTGGTGCTTGGGCGAGGAAAACCACTTTTTGGGTGTTGGATCAGCCAGAGGCGGCTAGGCCGGCCCTCTAGGTCAGCTAAGCTGACTTGTACATTTTCTTCAAATGCAAGAATTGACCTCACCATTGCTTTCCCCTCGTCGCGCTGATGAAAAAACATATATGGTTGCCTCATTTGGAGTCCGGATGAATTAATTATGATTTTTGGAAGATTTAAACCGAAATTTCCATCTGACAGTCGGCTTACCGAGTCTCCTAGTCGGCTAAGCCGACTTTCACTGTTTTTGGGCCGAAAACAGGCATTCAGGCCGGCCTAGCCGACCCAGGAGTTGGCTTAGCTGATTTTGACGGGTCCAGAACGGATTTTGCTGCGTTTTGACGCGTTTTGGAAGAGGTTTTGATTCCTTGAGGGGTAAGAATATATATATATGAGGTCCACGGCCGATTGAGGTGCCCATCCAACAACAATCGACACAAAAACCAATCTATCTCCTTCCTCTACTCTATTTTCCAACCTCATACTGTTCATCTCTTGATCCAGGCGACCGAGGATGGCTTCCTAGGCTTGCTGGCCGACCTAGGGCAACCTGGCGACGTCCTTGCCCTGACGGGGTTCCTCCCGGATGAGAGCTTCACTGGTTCCTTTGCTAATTTGCCTGAAAACTAGTCGGTTCTTTGTCCCGAAAGCACGTTGGTTATCCTTTGGTGGTTTGCTTGGAATCCTCTCCATTCTTCACCGCATAAGAGTGACTACCTCGCTGCGTTCTTCGGCTCGTGGCGGCCCGGTGAAAGGTCCTTGTTTGGTTTTCGTAATTGAGTGACAACATTAGTTGGACTAATATGTGTTGATGTAAGAATACACAGGAGATTAATCCACAGGTGATGATATGAGAAGGAGCTCATTGCATGAGACATGACATTGAGTCATTTGATCAAGGTGGAGAAGATCAAGACATGGCTTGGCCCGACGAACCGGTTGCAAGTGCGAAGGGCAAGTTGAGTGATGACTTGGCGCCGATGGACCGATGCAACGGTGAAGAGCAAGTGAGGTCAAAGATCGATAGACCAATACGATCATGTGATGATATGGAGTGAATCATATCATTCTTGATTGGTTGTTGCATGTGTTGCATCGACATTGAAGGAAATGAAATGGAATGCGCAAGGCAAAGGTATATTTGTAGGGCATTTTATTTCGCCGGTCTATGATTGAGTAGAGAAGAAATAGACCAGATTTATGATAGATAACAGTACTATAAAGAGGAGAAATCCTTATTTGGGCGATGGTTATTTAGTGCCACTAAATGTGAGTCTCATTTGCATTTATATCGCTTTGTGACGTGGTGAGATGCATGAGAAAGTCCAAAAAAATATTTATAAAAAACTAACTTAAATGTCCAATTTATTTGGAAATATTTTTGGTAAAGTTAGCACTTGGAAAGGTAATAGCTGCTAGATTTTTCACTGATAAACAAGTTGAAACCAGCTAAAAGAAGCAGTGCGGACCAGATATGAGAACCAGGAAGCATGTGCCCACTGTTCCTTGCCATGCTTCATTTGCAATGTGAAAAGAAGCTTTGTGGGACCCGCTCTATCTATGGACAGATGCATGCTTTGCTCTTTTGCTTGTGCGTGAGAAGGAAATGGCCATGGACCCCACGCATGCTTCCATGCTGAAATGGAGCAGCGCCATTGATCCTGGCTAATTTTAGCCGTGTGGGGCCCTTGCCTAATGAGAACACGTGAGTGGTCATTTGCTGGATGCTTTGAGCGTGTGAGAAAGAAAAATCGCTCTCGCCTTGTGTGGAGCCCGCAGCTGCTACTCTCGTTGACTTTGGTGCTCATCCGTTCAAATGAAGAGAAGCAGGAAGCTTCGTGGGAGGCTGTTGTCTGCCCGTTGGTGCGCTTGTACGGCTCTGCCCGTTGCGGAGCCGCCCGTTGGGAGCGTGTGTCGGCCGGCTGTGCCCGTTGAGGCCTGACCGTGCGCGGGCAGGGTGCGTGTGGCCCTTCGGCTGGCTAGCTGGCTGGTCCAGTAAAAAGGCAAAGGCCCTTCTCCTTTGCTGGGAGCCTAATAGAACAGAGCTCTCTCCATTCCCCGTTCCTATTCTTTGAGATGAGCTAGGGTTCTTCCTCCTCTCCTCTTTCTCTCCTATGGTTGATGCTAAAATTCCTATTAGAGATTGAGGGCCCTTGGTGGGTGTGCATGAGAGAGTGAAGATCCACCTCCTCCCCTTCCTCTCCCTCTCATGCTTGATGCTAATTTGAGTGAGGGATGAGAGCCTAGTGTATGTGTATATGTGATTTGCATTTGGTGGCACTAGGAATTGTTGTGATTGGAGATTTCTTATTACTCTTAGTGATTGCCATCACCTAGACGGTTTGGTGGATTATGACTCCGTCGAAGCACGCAAGGAGATTGTGCGGTGCTCCGAAGAAGAGATTATGAGGGTTCTTGAGCCTTCCCGTGGGAGACGCAAATTGGCTACTCTAGTTGAGCTCGTGGCTTGGAGGATCCCCATCTTGTGTTGGTTTGATCGCACCCGTGGCTGTGAGTTTGGCTAGGTGACGCCAATTAGCGAGTGAACCGTCAAGTGGGTGTATCGCCACAACAGGACGTAGCTTGGTGGCGACCAAGTGAATCTAGTAAAAATTGCTATGTCATCTTGCTCCACACTTTGCGGTGGTTTGCGTCTCTATTCACAAGCTTGTATTTACATTCATATATATTGTGCTTGTGTTATTGCTCTTGCAATAATTAACCTGTGTAGCCTAGTTAGTTGCTTTGCTTAGTCTGTGTAGCTAAGTAATTTGAGCTCTTGGGTTCGGCTTGTGTAGCCTTGTTCTTGAGCATCTATTGAGCTTAGGTTGGCTTTGTGCTTTTGCACATTAGAATTGTGTAGGTACTCCTTTGCTTGCTAAAGTACTAGTTGCTTAGGTTTGTGTGACCTTGCAAGCTAGACTTGATTAGGAGAGCACTAGCTAGATTGACACCTTGCTTTCTTGTGTAGGATCTTTTACAAGGTGCGTCTAGAGTCATAGTTAGAGGGGTGAAGTCTTGGCTAGAATGATAGTTTCAATTCTACATTTGTTTCAGTTAGCCAATGCGATTAGTTTTAGAAAGGACTATTCACCCCCCGTCTCGTCTACCATCTCAACCTTTCACCCGGGCATCCAAAGCCCTCGTGGTGTGTTGGTGCTGACCACATTCGGCGTCAACATACTTTTAGGAGACTTTGCTGGGGAAGAAGGTTGCTTCGGCTCTATAATTTGCAGCCGAATCTCTTTGCCCTAGCCCTAATCCTCGTTGATCTATATTTTTGTGATCACCATCACCATTTAATCAGGCCCAAAAGACTGATTGTATCTAGGAATGGGAAACAGCCTCCCGGTGGTGGCCTACAAGTTTGTTACAACAAGATCTTAGAGAGATACATCAACGCTATAATCTAGCAACAGACAGTATCTCATATACACTGAACCTAGACACAAGAGAAAATATCTATTATCTTAACATCCCCCCCACAATCTCAGCCACATACAAGGTTGAGATTGTTCCTAAGCTCTTTAAGCTTAACCTGGGGAAGAGGTTTAGTGAATCCACGTGATCATGTGAGCTATTGAACCAAATTTCAAGGAGCTTCTTAGCTATTCTTTTTCTAACAAAGTGAAAATCAATTTCAATGTGTTTAGTTCGAGGATGAAACACATGATTTGCTGAAAGATACTTAGCTCCAAGATTGTCACACCACAACCAAGCCATAGAAGGATGAAGTATCCCAAGTTCTACAAGAAACTTTTGCACCCAGATCATTTCTGCAGTGGTGTTTGCAAGTGATTTATGTTCAGCTTCTGTACTTGAGCGTGACACAGTCGCCTGCTTCCTGGCACTCCATGATATCAGGTTCTCACCGAGGACACTTCCGGCCCAATCATACTTCGTGATGGACCAATTCGTAGACCAAGATGCAGCGTCCCTTGAACATACCGAAGAATACGCTTAACCACGCTCCAATGTACCGACATGGGTGCATGCAGATACTGGTAGACTTTGTTCACCGCAAAGCACAAGTCTAGTCTGGTGACCATTAGATATTGTAACACACCAACCAAGCTCCTATATTTGGTTGAGTCATCCGGCCCTAGCGCTATTCCTTCGGTAACACCCTAAAATTTACACATCCGAAAATTGAGTAAAAATGATTTATTTATGTATTTTTGTGCTCATGAAACATAGGGAAAATAATATTTTTTATAAAATTAAAATTCATCATAGGAAGTAGGAACATGTTTAAACATAAATGCTGCTACATTTGATTTATTGTGTTGTGTGGTGTTGACCAAAACTCAAATGATTTTAAGTCCTTTTGAAAACCTATTTGAAAAACTGTTTAAATATAAGGAAAATGATTTCTTTTTCCCTCCCACAATCTTCTCTTTATTCTGGACCGAGCAGCTAGCTCGGCCCACTTCCCCCACCTCTTGGCTTCTGGCCTGAAGGCCTGCCTTCCCGTTTTCCCTTTCGGCCCGAAGGCCCAAGCCGCCTCCCTCTCCCCGCAGGCCCAAAGACCAACAACCCAGCCTCCTCCTCCATCACTCTTGGGCCGCCAGGCCACGGCCCAGGCCAAAGCCACATGCAGCAAGAGCCTGCTCCCTCTCCCTGGCTGACAGCTTAGCCCCGCGCCCTGTGCCACTGCAACTCCGGCTCCACCTGTCAGCGCCGTCTTCCACCTCCCGTCCTCAACCCGAACTCTGCTTCAGGCGAGTCCGTGTCCGCCCCACTCACTCGCTATCTCGCATGTGTTCCATGCCAGGCCACCCCTTATAAGCTGAGCACAGCGCCCGCCTCACCTTTCCCGAACCCTTAAGCCAGCGCCGTCGCTCTCGAGCTCCAGCGGCAGCCGCAAACCCTAAGCCATCGCCCTTGACTTGGATTTTGTCATTCCGCCACATCAATGAGCCCGTGAGCAAGTCATTGAGATCATCTTAGGGTTTGCGAAGTCGTTGATATTGATTTCTCTTTGGTTCTCCCTCTGTTTTGCTCACGTTGCTTCATCGAACTTCACAAGGTGCCGCCGTCCACCGTCGCAAGCCGCGTGCCATCCCTGACTCGCCTCGGCCTCCACTTTTGCCCTAGGTGAGCTCACTTTGTCCTCCTCTTTAGTTTGGTACCGGTATCAATTCAGTCCGTGATCCATAGCGCACAAATGGCTGACACCGGCTAGCTTCCTAGCCGCCGACCATGGCTGTCCATGGCACTGGCCTTCTTCTCTGGTCGGCAACCCTCTCTCTTTGTGAAGATGGATTTATCTATAGTTTAACGATAACTCAAAAGACCTTATTGTTACAACAAGCATTCCAGTAATTTTGATTAGAGGAAGTTCTCTTAAAGGTTATGATGTATCCAATGGTGCCATTACATGAAGAAGAATTTAAGGGAGATGTGTTGAGTTCCTGTCCAAGTATGTGAGAGTGATCCAGAGATCTTTAGCATGCTAGATTCTATCAAAGGTTCATTGGAGGCATTATGATATTAGAGAGTTTGGCACGCAATTGAGTTCATACCACCATCTCAAGGTGATCTTAATGAGAAGCACAAAAGAGTGTTCGTGTGAAGAGTGAGCTAGCACCCTACCACCAAAATTCATTCAAGATTACAAAAGAGGAAAAGAAGAGTGGCCTAAGCATTGGAAGGTAACGAAGAATTGGTTTGGGGATACCTGAGAGTTGTTTGGAGTGTTTGTCAAAATTTTGGAATCAGTGAGTAGGTTCTTGGGAGTATAGTTAATAGGTGTGTAAAGCAAAGCAAAATCTTTTGTCAACAAGATGAAACTACCCGAGGAAGTAAAGAAGATTCAATAGCAGAATATCCTGATCTCTTTGATCATCTTCTTCCAAATCTCGGGATGAGATTCATCTTAAAGGGGGTAGAATTGAACACCCTAAAATTTACACTTTTGACAATTGAGTAAAAATGATTTATTTTATGTATTTTTGTGCTCATGAAACATAGGGAAAATAATACTTTTATTAAATTAAAATTCATCGTAGGAAGTAGGAACATGTTTGAGCATACATGTTGCTGTATTTGATTTATTATGTTGTGTGGTGTTGATCAAAACTCAAATGATTTTAAATCCTTTTGAAAACCTATTTGAAAAATTGTTTAAATATAAGGAAAATGATTTCATTTTGCCTCCCACAATCTTCTCTCTATTTTAGCCCAAGCAGCCAGCTCAGCCCACTTCCTCTTCCTCCTGGCTTCTGGCCCGAAGGCCTGCCTTCCCGTTTTCCCTTTCGGCCTGAAGGCCCAAGCCTCCCTCCCTCTCCCCATAGGCCCAAAGACCAACAACCCGACCTCCTCCT